>JAJCXA010000171.1:0-70201 GCA_026770245.1 Clarireedia aff. paspali H2
CACTACTTGAGTATGTAGTCAAGATCCAAGAGACTACGCTGGTTGAGGATCACCCGGATCGGCTCGTATCACAACACGAACTCGCTCGTGCGTATCATGCAAATGGGCAGGTTAAAGAAGCTGTTATACTACTTGAGCATGTAGTTAAGATCCAAGAGACTACACTAGCTGAGGATCACCCAGATCAGCTCGTATCACAATACCAACTTGCTCGCGTATATCATGCAAATAGGCAGGTTAAAGAAGCTATTATACTACTTGAGCATATAGTTAAGATCCGAGAGACTACGCTGGTTGAGGATCACCCGGATCGGCTTGTATCACAATATGAACTCGCTCGTGCGTACCAGGCAAATTGGCAGGTTAAAGAAGCCGTTATACTGCTTGAGCATGTAGTTAAGATCCAAGAGACTACACTAGCTGAGGATCACCCAGATCGGCTCGCATCACAACACCAACTCGCTCGCGCGTATCATGCAAATGGGCAGGTCAAGGAGGCCATTACGCTACTTCAAAAGGTGGTTGAGATTAAGCGAGTCAAGTTTCAGATAGATCATCCTAGACGTGTAGTATCAGAGGACTTGTTGTCTTCCTTTTTACAGCAAACCTAATCCTAAATTCATAGTTAATAATTGCTTGCAGAATAGCTTTCTCTCTACATTTAATTAATATTATTTTAATAACTTTGATGGAGAGGGGCAGGTGAATTCTATATATTGGTTACTGTAGGTGAATCCCGAAACATTGGATAAATGGAGCCTAGAATATTGTAGAAGCATCACTTTTATCCTTTCTAGCTATGTGCTGGTGGCACAGAGTAACTCGAGAAGAGGGCATTGTAGAAGCTGCTAGCCAATAATGTATATGCATAGTGTGGGCTCTTTTTAGTAAAGCGCGTAACTTATGGGTAGAACTATCCTTGCCTGGTGAGCAAGGACGAAAGTTTTAAAGTGAGTTTGAGGGGAAGCCGATTTCGTTAGCGACTGTACTTCCGTAGTATAGCAACCATTTCAGATGAACTCCCCTTTTGTCCATCGTTTAACTTCCCATCGTACGATTCTTACAGCTGGCGCTTGTTTCAAAGTCTCATCACCACCTGTGTAGGTTTAGTGCACGCTCCAGAAGAGGGGCTTATCTATGGGCTATCCACAACCCTTGCTAGTAGGCCGCGAAGGGGGACATCCAAATGGTCGACCACGGAACGCTCCGTATTATGCCTGCTCCCTGATGTATACTTCCGTCTCCTCGGCTTCTTTCCTGTTACATCGCGCTGCAGCTTTTGCGCCTTGTGTGACGACTAATCGTTCACGAGTTGACCGTTAAAGTCCGGATAAATACACCAGCCTCATCGCAAGCGCGCTAGGGTTATGCGTCGCCGGAGATGTCACTAATCGGAAATGTCGTACTCAAGACTGTGGTCGAAAGCGGAGAACCATACGAATCCTCGAGGTAGTCTTCGATCACCAGTCGCCCTTACGAATCTTCTAGGATGCTGCATTAAATCAGTCACACGAGTGGTCACCCAATTATCGCTTTTTGTCCCAAGCGGTTCGAAGCGTATTTTGAGGGGCCCAGGCTTATGATGTGATTGGTCGCTTTTCCATGTGATCTAGCCGCCGTCATGGCAACCATCAGTAAATTCAGTCAGAATTGCCTTCTTTTGAATATTCGAGCATAAAAAGTTTGTCTGGAATCCAAATGCCGATCGCCGCGGGGACGATCCACCCCTACCCACACTTCTACCTAGTATGCACAGCCTGTACGCGGACAGTTGTAAGCATATGCTTAATATGATTCAAAACTATGCTGCTCCTCAAGTGAAAAGCTTGCGATCCAGTTACAAGTGCAACATCAATTACATATTCAACTATGGCCGTTGAACAATACTATGCTTCTCAAACGAACAAAGAGGTCCAAAATATACTCTCCACAGTCTACAGCTCGGGAGCAACTACCGAATACGATGCAAGCACAACCAAACGCATCGCGGCGCTGGGAGCTGAAGCGGAATTCGTAGTGAGCCAAGCCGCAACGCCACGACAGTTCCAAGACTCGAAATTTCCATTTCCGCCGCAGCGTCGTCCCCTCAATAATATCCTGAACAAAGTCTTCACTCCCAGTCCGCCAATCGCCCCTCCGATGGAAACAACTTTTGTAACTGTCCTTCTCCTACCACAAAATGGCAGGCAACCTATTCTTATCACAATACGTACGATCGACGTGCGTTTTGAAGCACACAAAGATAACCATCTCTCGCATATCCCTGATATGAGGTCTTTCTGGGGTGATGGCGAGGCATGGCACTCACGAATGCAGAAATACTCATCACTGGCGGTGGTGCAGAATTCTGCTGATCATGCGTTGACAGGCACTTACATGTTGTTATACACACCTGAAAGAAGTGATCTGCCAAAGAACAAGAGGTGGCAGGAGGGTGTGAGCGGAGATGCCTGTATTGTGAAGATGGGAAAGAATATGTGGGGCAGAGGAGGAGTTGCGGCATATGATAATGTCGAAAAGGAGTTCCTAGAGAGCGGGTTCTACAAGAAGATGTTGGCTGGGTTGTTTGATACACCTTTGCAGACAATGCAACTGAGCGCTCCAACTGTGGAAGGCGGCAAAGAAGGGTGAATCTTTCCAAACTCCAGACTAATTTGCTGCTTTGTTCTTCTCTGTATATACTCAGTAGTTGATTTTAATGCCTGATAGTTAATAGTCGGCGGGTATGCGGGAACAATTCTGGAAAGTGGAGGCGTTTTTGACCAAGAATCTCGAGGCTGAACTCCCGTATGGCTTAATGGAAGCACAATTCATTCTCCATTTTGAAAAAATCGTCATATTATGTAGAGCCTGATAATATGAAGATGCTAGATAGTTATGATAGGAGTTTCACGCCCTCTGGGCTCCTGTGATGTTCTTGACAAGTTTGAGGACAGTGTCTGCTAATTGTTGCACATCTCCAGGAAATCTTGCACTTACGTAATTGTAATTCTCGTCTTCGATCACAAAACTACTCTTCTTAGCGATCTTCTTCAGCTTTGTTGAAAGGCTACACTCACGGGCTTAGACCTAAACTGTTCTTGTACTGCTTTGCCGGATCATCCAACCGCTTCCGCACCTATCGGAGCACCCGTCAACAAACTTCTCATATGATTTTAAGCGCAAATAGACTACTCACGGACGTCTCAACATTCTCACTACCAGCTCCATACGTCTTGTAGTAATCTCCCAGCGCCCACCTTGTTCCCCAGTAGGCCAGACCTTCAAAAGCGCCTGGCAGAGCTGTAGTATCACAATCATGTATGATGCTCTTCTTCGCCTCTCCATCACCATCAAGCATCGTCTCACTTAAGACCATGACACCATGGCAAACAGCTGCGACCGTCTTCTTCCCAGGCTTCTTCACATTTTTCCAGTACGCAGCCAAGTGTTTGTGCATGATATCCGAATCAATCAATTGTCGCACGCCCTTATCATGACCGCCAGGAAGGAAGACAAGGTCGTAGTCGCTGAGAGAGAAAGATTGGGAGGACCACGCTAGAGGAGAAATGAATTCGGGGGTTTGCGACATGCTGTTGTAGAGAGCGACGGTGGAGCTGGTGGCTCCTAGGAGTTTCTGTGTGATGCCATCGAGCATGCGACGGTCGCATTCGGGGGTCGCTCCATTTTCTGTTGCGAATTGCACGTCGAAACCCGCGGATACGAATGTATGGTAGGGAATTGAGGTTTCTTGAAGGGTTGGTTAGAACTAGGTTGAACTGGAGGGGAACTCCATACCGGTCGGATCATGACCATAATCGGACATGGGAATTAACACTTTAGGGTTAGACATTATGACTTCTCAATAAATTTGATATGGAGGTCCTGGGTTTGGTGAAAAAGATATTCTGGTCAGTTTCAAGGGAACGAACCAGAGGAAGTGCTGTTTAGAATGGGTGTGTCAATTGGTTTGGAGCTGTCAGTGACCTCACCACCTTCGCGTCTTTGGGGGCTCTCGACCCCCCTAAAATATTCTTCTTTTACATCGCTCTGTTGAATCTTGAGGGAGATATATAAACAATACTAATATTCTATTAACAGCTTAGAGCGGATCACGGATGACTACCAGAGTCTCCTTTTATTAACAATATCTCTTCTACCAGGAAATCCACTCCTCTTTCAGTTGCACATCTACGCTTGCTGGACGAGGACCTTGCCAATATTTCACCAGCGCACGCCTTCGTCCTACCGATAGTATCTCCGCTACCACCACTCTGGTAGCTTCCGGAACCTGTTCCGCCTTTGATATTTGCTCTAACCCCTCCTCTTCTTTGTCTATCGTCCACCTACCAATGCTGGTCGCATAATCACTGTCCCATCCCCCTTCTCTCCGGGCAGAGGTCGACAGGAGACTCCAAGCTTTTCGTCGTATTCCTGGATCTCGACACTTGCAGACTACACACAGTAATGGAGGTACAATCGCTGTGTTGAAGGAGAATACTCGTCCAAGCTCTGTCCTGGTGTTGCCATATGAATCTAGCAGGGTGTCTGCCAGGGATATTATCAATTCGAATTCGCTCATGTACTTGTCATAATCCATTTCGCTTGCAAATAGTGCGGTCTCAAGGATCAGTTTGACTACTGTGTGGTATAGTTTCAGGGACAATGATGCTCGAAGATCCTTCGAATTCATGGTTGGACGTATTCTGTGCACGAGGTTGGAAAATCCGTTGGACCACTGTTCCAAACCAAGTGCTTGCTTGCTCTTCTCTTCCATTATGTTTCTCAGTCCTCGATCGATTGGAGAGCTGGGTAGTTCTTGCGACAGGGAATGGTTTCTTTGCGCTGTATTCTGATGAAACCCGAGGATCCAGTGTGTTCGATTTTCTAGACAGATTCTAGCTTCGTTGATAGATGAGAACGAACCGGGTATATTATTTTCGGTTTTGAAATCGACTTTCGATCGATTCACTGTCATTCCCCATTGGATGGAACTGGTCGGTAATATTGTTGTCGATTGTATGTCTAAGGTACCAAACAAGGGCATGAGTTCATTTTCTATGAATTCTCGAGCCAAATTCGAATCGGCGCCCGCCTTCGTGGAGTTTTGCTTCGTCCGCTCCAACCACTCTCCCAAGATTTTCAAGCCACTGTTAAGGTGCGTGAATGCCGCCTGGTAGTTTCCTTGCATTGCTTCGAAGCAGACAAACAGTAGACAACACGTCAGTATTACCTCCGCAGAATGAGGTGTCCCTCCATGTGAGAGATGGCTTGTTAGATGTCTTATGGCTTTATTGTTTTGTACTAGAGCGAGTCGCTGCTGAGGGTCTCTCACAGATTCACCTTCCAGAATCCTGATGTCTCCAGACTTGTATGATTCGTGGAGTGCTCCTAATGCAATCACTGCATGGCGAATTGCATCGTCTGAATGGCATCTCTGTAGCACTAGGCGGCTCCAAAATTGGCATTCGTAATACCCAGCGAGTTCCGGCGCTGTGCGATCTAGGAAGAAATGGAAACTCCTCCGTTCTTGTTCATCTCCTTCGATACTGGTCGACGGGACCAGCGTTGGACTTGGTACTTGCGAGAACTGGGTTCTTTGTGGTGACGTGAGTGCAAGGCTTGATCCTGCCTGTTGGTCGTTATTGTATCCGTCGCATCTCCTTCCTGTCTTTGTGCATCTGAGACAGTACGGCTTTTCCTCCCCACACTTGACTCGACGGATTCTATCATATATTAGCATCCGATATTCATCTACTGTTAAACCTAGGATAAATGGAAATGGTAAGGATTACTAACCTGCAGGTGCTGCACCCTGTCTTTGATTTAGGTCTCCAAGCCTTTTTCCTCGCTACTGTAGCCATGAGAGTAATCTTTCATATCTTCTAGGCCAATCGAATGTCTGGTTGATGAAGGAACTTTTTGCTACCCGAGACATCATTCCAGTTGCGCAATACCCGTCTCTTATATACGGAGAAAGCAGCATTTGACTCATGGATACTCATGGATACTCAGCAACTGTGCCGTAGCTGCATATTGAAGGCCGGACCGCACATTCTCCTGAACTCTGGATGGCCACCGGCTTACGCAGATTGGCAATTATAGAATTCAGCCTCGCAGAGCCGCGACCTTTCCTGGATTCGCATTACAATGATTGTAATTAGTTGACAGCCGCATCTTTGGCGCTCAATTCGTCGATCCACGACCGTACAATCCACCGTGCAACCACCAAAGTCATGCAGGACTCAGCCTAGCAATACTATCTCCAATAAGAACTACTAGGCTGTTTCGGCGCATCCTGCAGCGGCAATTCGCTGTGGCTCGGTACTTCAACTCGCATTTACCTTACGTCCGTATCTCCATGGACACGATTCCGTCATCCTGTTCAGACGCTACTAGAATGTCCATAACGACCTCACCTTACAACATGGGGATTTGTTACAAACACTGGTTTATCGGGTTCGGGAGCGCTTTTAACAAATCCGCCCTGTAGGAGTCTTGAAGTCATCATGTTTTGCATTGCGTCCAGGGTAAATACAAGCGAACGGATCCTACTGAAACATCTCCGCTTTACGAGACTATGTTCGACCCATAAGTCCGCGGTGAAAACCAGTAATCATTCCAATTCACGGACGAATTCTAATCCGATCGTCCTTCAGCTCAACGCGCAAGAATAATCGCCAGCTACGACGATATACCTACAGTGCATTTTGCATGAGTATCGTGCTTTACACACTCAAACTTGCCACGACTGGACCCTATACGCATTCTTCGTTCTTATTATTTCCGCTGCACCTCTGACTGGATGCTGATACGAACATACCCATATATTTACACTTAGGCAACAAAATAAACGTGTAGCTAATGATTGGTACGCCTCAGTCTTAGGTGAGCTTTTACGTCTATTGCGTCGCATTCGTTTGCTTTCAGTTCAGCACCCCGCCACAGGGGTGAAAGAGGGTGTGGGGGTGGCTGACTGTCACCCTCCCAGCCTTCGTACGTTTTGGGCATTGGATGAAGAACGGGCGAGGCTGAGGAGCTATCCAAGAGTGATAATGCAGTCATTACTGTGTAGAAATTGTTCAGAATTGTCTTGCGGTGGTCATGCCACTTCCATTGGGTGGCTTACGGTCCAAGAAGATTTCTTTGACGATGAGGATGCATAGATAGGATGGCGTGGCGGTGGCGATGGTAGGTAGGCCGGAGTTATATAGAAGAAATACTCCATTTCGGGTCTTTGGGTCAGGTTCGGATGAGACGAGATGGATTCGTCAGGGAGCTATCAGAATTTTATCTTGCGAGAAATGAGTCGCAGTTCGTTTCGCGCAATATGAGAAATGACGAATTGAAAACATGATCAAAGGATTTGCAGAGGCCAATTTAATGCTCTAGTGACGCAGACATTGCATGAGATGGCAAAGTTCGATATCGCTGGGAGTAGTTGTTCCCTCAAAGAAAGACATTGCGAAACTCGTGGAACATCCAACTGGACTGTTCACATATCACCCTCGTGATTTTAATTACCTGCAATTGCATCGGCCAGAATGAATGAGCTCAGCCAGCTTCAGTTTCAAGGTATAACATTTTTATTATCTTATGCATGGATGTAAGCATCCAATGGTGCTTGTAACAAGTCTGTTTCTTGGTTGATTTCCGGCCGCAGCTCTATCCATAAGGTTATCTCTCAACGTCGCATCTCCAATTATGAACCCAGTGGTTTCGATAACGATAGCGATGAGTATCCAAAAGAGCTGGAGCACACTATAGGCTTGCATTCAGAAAGAACCATGTGAAGCACCAACGCGCTGGGTTGGAATTCCGCGGATATCTATCCCTTTGACTGCCAGCTACTCGCGACATCACCAAAAATAAGGTGGGGAAGCCGCGTATGGCAGTCAAGGGGATAGATTCGACCAAACGGCTCAATCAGGCTTTGCATGGTATTTTATCGCAACATTTCAGATGATCACGCACCTGATATCTGACATATATGACACATATCTGACATATCTGACATAAATCTATCTACTACCCCGCTCTCATTCTAATCACATCATTTTTCGCTCTCATCGCTCTCATCGCTCTTCTCAAACTTGTGATTTAGCAAAAGCTTCCGTGATGTCAACACGAGAACCACTCGTCCGCTTCTATGAGCTCTCCGGCCCCAAGCCGTGGTCATGGGCATGTTGGTGCACGCGCTTCGCATTGAACTACAAAGGCATCCCATACACTACCGTGAAGCTCTCCTATCCCGGCATCAAGCCAGAATGCGACCGACTATTTCCCAATAACCCAGACATCGTTGCAACCGTTCCTATTATCGAGATCCTACAGCCACCCTACCAAGCACTGAATGACTCAACGCCCATCGCAAAATTGCTCAATGAACGATTCACGGAGAAAGACGGATACAGAGACCTGAAACTGGTGGATAAAGTAGACGAGTATGAAGAAACTGCACTGAAGTTCCTGGGGAGACCTATTGTTCGATGGATTATGAATGATGTATATGAGAACGCGTTGGATAAGGACGATGGATCGAGAGAGTATTTTAAAACAACAAGAGAAGAGAAGTTAGGGTGTGCGTTGAAGGATCTTTTGGAGGTGAAAGGTGGCGGAGAAGCTGCTGTTTTGGAGGATATGAGAGAGCAGTGGAAGGGGTTGAGGGAGAGGATGGCGGGTGAAGATGGTAATGGTGAACGTGAGTTTTTCAGAATACCTATTCTGAGCATTGATCTGATAACTTTTGCAGCAACTTATATGGACTTCTATGATGCTGCTCATTTCAAGTGGATCGAGGGAGCATCGGAGGAAAAGGCAGCTAAGCTGATGAATTTGTGGGGAGACGATACATTCACTAAGCTGTTCAAGAAGGTTGGACCCTATTCATCGCCATATCCTTAGTATGAGATGTTTTCTAGGATCAATTTTAGTACGATACAATGAATTCAGCCATACAGGTTTCCGACAGTGCCTTCATTCAATAGCTTCAAGTGCCCAGAACTTATCGCAAGCAAATGTTGTGGATAGGCAAAACGAAGATGGTAAGATGGCAGGCATGTTCAGAAAGGTGAGCGCAGAGCCTCCAAGATCCCAGTTGAATCCATATCGAAACATCCGATTCCTAACCAGTAAGTTTACGATCACGATACGTCAGAAGGTATTAAATCTTGCTCTCATCCCTAAACGAGCTGAAACATTCCCGGATCCGAGACTTCGGAAAGTCACCAGTGGGTGTACTAACTATCGAACCAAGTTCGGATTTCTGATTGTTCAAGTGCAATCTGGACATTGAAAATTTACATATCTGATTATCCCAATGCAATTTAATCATTGAGAACTCGTATATACACTTGCTGGAGTGGAGATCTCAAAAGCATATATTTTAGTCGGATATTGAAGTTTTGGAGTTGGTCCGATAGTTAGTACACCCACTGGTGAGTGGGACACAGAACAAAACCCAACTCTTCTATACTCCTACAGTGCCCTTCTAGTAGGGCACCAAGCATAAGTATAGGTGGTTGACTTCGGTATAAGCTATATAGAAATACCTTACATAGCGCCTGGTTGTGATCGTTTGAAACGTGCAGATGTAGGCATTCTACTCGTATAAATTGACTGGCGGCCGCGGGAAATGAGGATCGTTTCCCCCTCTAGCAAGCCCGTACGCATCATCAGCTTTAGCCTTTGCTGAATTGTAGTAGGCAGTGGCATTTATTTGCACCAGAGCATGGTCGCGGGCAGAACAATGATCGTGGGGACAAGAATGATCCAGTAGCTAAGTTGAACACAGAATCATTGTCAACTTGCTCTTCGTCTATTATGCTACTCAACTCCATCAGATATCCTGCGCAAAGTACCTGACCAAACATGCCTTCTTGCTGAGGATTGTGGGTGTATACCCAAGGGTTGTAATCATAAGGTTGCCGCATCGGCTAGTCGTAGCTGTATTCAACTGCGCAAGCATTTCGAAGCCCAGCCCCATGAAGGAAATTTAAAAGCCTGAATCCTGATAACAGAGGTCTGTTTCGTCTTTTGCATATTTGTTCTTCCGGAGGAGACTTCGCCATAGGTATTTCCCCCTCCATAAGCCAGCGACATATTCATCTTCTAGAAATTGGCCTGCTCTATTCGAAATGCCAGTCAACGCGTTGATCTTGTCAGAGCACTTGCTGAGATCTCTTTCTGTGAAATTTTCTACCGCCCGTTGCCACCCAAAGTAGATTCTCTCTGGATCTATGGATATATTTTTCATGGCTTGAGGCGCTACCGCTTTTTGAAAAGGTCGGACAGCCCTCCAAGGGATTCGTTATACATCCAGAAAGACTTGTTTCAGATGCATAGAATTCCTGGAAACCCCAGTATACTTGTTCATGGCCGTAGCTCAATATACGTGGCGACAGTAAATACTCTTGAAGGGCCCAGCCACGACTATCAAGCTTTCCAAGTTATCGTCCGTTCTCCGGCGATGGTAGTTGGCTCAGTTTGCCGACGTTATGAGTTTGACACTGTGCATCGAAATCAAAGCAAAGCAATAACCAAGACGCCCCATGCGCGTTAGCTTGGGGGGAGTTTGTCGAAATATTGTCACCGTCCTGCTCTGCAAGTGAGACTGTCGTGGTGAGGCTTTGAAGCAAAGCAGACTTTTCGTCCATCACTATTAAAACTACGCATAGCGATGAGAGGGTGGAAAATAATGATTTGATATGAAAAGTTTATGCTCGAGTAATAGACAACACGCGAGTTCTAAAAACTGCCGTTTTATTGCTTTGGGGGGAGAGAAAGCATCAAAAAAAGTTGGCCGTTGGAGCTCACAGCCTTTACATGCGTCTCGCATAGGCGCAAGTATTGTGCAGGTGTGTGTAATGTTTCAGCTAGCAGATGAAAGTGGAGGTGTGGAGTGTGCGATTTGTTCAAGATGCTCCCTGTGAATCTGAGCGTCATATCTTCTTATATTTCCAATCGCCGAAAAATGAGTTTTGAACTGGACGAGCATGCAGCCAAATACAACTCGGCGGGTATGATAATGCACAAAAGGAAGAAGCCTAGTTCCTTTGGGTACAAGAGGTTGGTGACACAATTTCCTCCAAGGATTGATACACTGGGGGCAAAACTTTCAGCAAGAAAGGTTTTCGTGTTTAACAGATTGGAGAGAGGGTGTCCATTGAAAAATTGCCATATCTGTCAGGCTATCGAATATCTATATGACCTCCTTTTCCAGTCGTTCTTTTCTCTCCTTCCACTCTCTCCGTAACTCGAATCCGACTTCCACTGCAATGAGAACGATAATGATCCACTCTAGATGAATACTGTGCTTTTCGCTCATCGTCTCACGAAGGATGGTCGCAATTTCTTGAGCATAATCCATCTTTTGGTTTAGAGTTTTTATCCGTACACCCACATCAAGAGCTTTTCCCACTTGATCATAGTATGCTTCCAGACCCAGTTCATGTCGACTATCCCAAAACAAATCAGGTAGAGAGTCCGTCAACTCTGAATAATGGTTCAAACGGGCACGAAGATCCAGTAATTCTCCGGTCTTCTGTAGCATAAACTGTCTGTTGAAGGGTAATCTTGAACCCCGTGAGAGAAGGGTTGGAATAGCCTTAGTAGACTCGAAATACTTCGACAGCATGGTTTCCAGAACCGCAAGTTTTGTTGATCTGGCGAGACCAGAAGAAAAGGCAATTTTCGCCAAAGTCGTGTCGACCCTCGACCTGCAATTACAGTGTGAGTTGCAAACTACGAAAACATTGAGCTATCGACCCACCTTGCAGAATCCTCGCCCTGCGAATCCTTCTTTCCTAAGACAATGATATCCCCCTTGACACTGCTACTGTCCCTACTCGGATCTTCCTCGCATTCTAAGTCTTCCAATTCGACCGTGCCAACGTGAGGATCTACGGCTGCGGGTAATAGAGTCTTGGTGGCAAGGCCTATAACCACATCCTCAGGCAAGGACCATGCTACGAGTGAGCCTGAAGGAAACACAAAAATATCTCCATTGTTAACCCCTCGTGTGTGTATAACTTGATCCGACTCAAAACCAGTTTCATCTGGATCGATGGGAAAACCATGAGACCGCAAAATGCGAATCACGGCATCCATGTCAAAGTGGTCCGCCACTGATATAGCAATGACTCTGTTCGTCCCTTCGCCATTTTCGGGAGTTGTTGCTCCAGGTCGAATTGCACTTTGTCTAGATCTTTGGGCTTCGACGGCCACTCTTCTCAAGCTTGTTTTCCCGGCAGGAGAGCGTGTGGGTTTTCTTTTTGGTAGCGGTTTCAATTCTTGCGCCGCGTCGGGGCTGGAAGATGTATGGTCTTGTTGTAGAGTGGCATTGGAAGAAAAGAAATTTCGCCTTCGAGGATATTGCACTGATGCATGGATATGGTGATAAGGAAGTGGTGTAATGCAATCATGTATCGAGCGTCGCACTGCAACTGACGAAAGTGATCGTCGAAAGCTCTGCATGATTATTTTCAACCCCTAAAGGTACAATATAAGAAAGTTTCGCAATGTTATCCATGATTGTAGTAGTTTCTCAACTGAGTTCTGCGAGGAAGCAAACCAAAATTTGCTGCCGAGATAAAAATCCTCAAGCCTAGAATTCGCCTAATTGAGGTCGAAGCTCGAGCTTCAGCGATCTTGACGTCGTTGTGTAGCTACCCTGGCTTATCCTTGACAACAATCGCAGATGTGACGGTGAGAGTCTGCCATTATGGCTGAAAGGTCAGAAGATCAAGACGACACCACGAACATGGAGCATGTTGAATCAAGTCAAGCAGGGACCGATGGAACAGAGGACGAAGAGGATACTGTTGGTACCGAATCCGAAGAAGACGACGATGAGGAGGAAGAGGAAGAGCCCAAGTTAAAGTATGCTCGAATAACCAGTCACCTTGGCCCTATATATCGAAATGGAGATGCTACAAGTACCTTTCTAGTCGCGGGCGACAAAATGGTATGCTACCTTCTGTGGGCGTTTAGAAGTCCTCTGCTGAATAGTCTATAGTTCATAGGTACACACAACGGCAACATCGTACGCTACAGATTCTCATACGTTCCCAGAGCAATTGCTAACTTTCCCGCAGCATGTACTCTCCCTGCCATCGTTTACTTCTCTTCGTGTCTATCATGCACACTCCGCCTCAGTTACAAGCATTTCCATCTCACCGTTTCCACCTCCTCTTCTAGCAGCGGTCCCCGAAGCGGTGCAACGTACACAAGCATATTCAGATGCCCCAAAGACACCTCAGCGGGCGCCATCTATGGTGTCTCAGTCATCTACGAATACGACACGAAGCCCACGCGCTCCTCCAGTTGTGCCAAATATTCCGTCCAACGCGATCTACATTGGTACCTCGTCTGTGGATGGTAAGGTTTGTATAGCATCGCTGGTTGATATAAAGGATGTGCAGTTAAGAGACTTTGCGCGACCTGTTCAAACAGTTGGTCTCTCCCCGGATTACAAGAACGACCGGACTTACGTATCTGGTGGGTTGGCTGGAAACCTTGTGCTCACAGTTGGGGGCAGAGCGGGGACAAGCTCAACATCTACCACGACCGGGACTGCAGCAGCTACTGCTAGCGGTTGGCTAGGAACGATTGGCTTGGGAACTAATGCTGGGAAGGACACAATACTGCACTCGGGAGAAGGCACAATCAACACGGTCAAATGGTCGTTATCCGGAAAATACGTTGCGTGGAGCAATGAGCATGGGATCAAAATCATGCGGTCTCATCTACACTTAGAAGGGCAAGATGCGGAGGCAGCATGGAAACGTATCGGTCACATAGCTCGCCCAGACGGAGAGCAATGGGAAGAAATGGCTAGCGTCTGGAAAACTAGAATCGAATGGATTGATGAAAAATCACTCGAAACCGACGAGGACGACAAAACGCGAGAGGCCGCAATCTCTTCCCCCGCGATAGCGAGATTCAGACTACAAGCATCGAAAGATAAAGCAAGGATCGAAAAGCTGCTGGTTGGTTGGGGAGGCACGATATGGATGATACACGTTCACCCCGGAGTCGGAAAGAATACTGGAGAGCAGACAGTAGGCAGCGCAGAGATCGTCAAGATGTAAGTGATAAATCCCAGAGTTTCTACGGCGCATTGATAGGGTAGACTGACAGCTTCAGGTTACGAATGGATTGCATAATTTCTGGATTGTCGTTATATACCCCTACTTTACTTGTTGTACTCGCTTATGTTATGCCTGATGAGAACGAAGAAGAGGAGGTCGACACACCGAAAGGACACAAGTCTCAAGGATCGACCTCATCTACCGGCAGTGGGCCGAGCGGTGGAATACGCCGTAGACAGAATGCATTATCTCCGGAACTTCGGCTCATTGACCTAGAGACGTCGCAGGAGGTGGACACCGACGGACTCACAGTCAGTCGCTATGAAAGACTTTCCGCTAGTGATTATCACTTGTGTGTGCTGCCTGCCGCTCGAAATCAACCAGTTATGCAGACACCGCGAAGCACCTTGGAAACCTTGACTGGGATGGGCAGCGGATTGTGGAATGCTACCATCAACGCTACAGCACTACTTAGTTCTAGTGCAAGTATTATAAGCACCGGAAGCAAGAGCGATGGCGACTCAAAAGGGCAGGGCTCCATCCACAGAGCGAAGATTGCTTATCAAAATCGAATCGCTGCGGCTCATCCTCATATCATAACACCAGGGATGAAAATCTTCATTCACAGTCCATATGACTGTATTTTAGCTACCAAACGGGACCTTTCAGACCACCTCTCATGGCTGCTGGAGCATGAGAGGCATCAAGAGGCATGGGAATTGATTGACGAACACCCTGAAGTTATTTCTTCGTCTCCAGAAAAGCTCTCTGAAATTGGCCCTGGTACTTTAGATTCCGTTCGATCAAGTAGTGACGATTTCTACGATAACGAATCTACGACCATCGAATCTGCAAGCCGACTGATCAATTCTTCTGTGGAAAAGGAGAAGCGCAGAATCGGTGAGCTGTGGATTCAATCATTGATCGAGAACAATGATTGGACCGCAGCTGGGAAAATCTGTGGAAAAGTCCTTGGGACTTCCGATCGATGGGAGCAGTGGGTGTGGACGTTTGCTGGGAAGGACAAATTCGACGAAATCACGAATTACATACCGACGGCACAAATCAAACCGCCGCTCCCGTCTACAATCTATGAGGTTGTGCTAGGTCATTACATTGCGCACAATCGGCCAAGAGTTCGAGAATTACTAGAGCAATGGTCACCAGATCTATTTGACGTCAAGGCGGTCATTACAGCTTTGGAAAATCAACTCAAATATCGCGACGTACGTCAAGACAGTGTCGAAGACGGTGAGACCGGCCGGGACTGGCGTATTGTCATGGAGAGTTTAGGAAAGCTATATGTAGCGGATGGTCGGCCTCGGGACGCTCTGAAATGCTATATTCAACTGCAAGATGCAGACGCGGCTATGAGCCTTGTAAAACAGTATCATTTGGTGGATGCAGTTGCGGATGATATTCCTGGGCTCGTTATGCTTCGCGTCTCCAAAGAGCAACGACGCAATGCACCTATCCCAGTATTGAGAGAGGCCACTTCAGAAGCTATAAAGCTTCTTGTAGATGAAGCTCACCATGGCCTTCTGAAGCCACAGACCGTGGTTAATCAATTGGAGCATATGCCATTATATCTCTTTTTCTATGTCAGTTCTCTTTGGAGAGGGGACGGTATAGATGAACTTCCTGGAGAAAATCGTGATCGATTGCTAGCGGAGAGCAGGGCATTAGTCGACGGGCTGGCTGACCTTGCTGTTCACCTGTTCGCAACATATGACCGCGACCTCCTCATGGAGTTCCTCAAATCGTCCACATTCTATACCTTCGAAAAGGTTAGTCTCTACTCAAGTCTCCTCAGAATAATGCTAACAATACTTTTAGGCTACAACGGAATGCGAGAACCACTCCTATATTCCCGAGTTGGTCTACCTCTATTCTAAAACTGGTCAGACCAAGCGCGCTCTTTATCTCATTATCGATCGATTGGCAGATGTCTCACAAGCAATTGCGTTTGCCAAGTCTCAGAATGATGCTGACCTGTGGGAGGATCTCCTGAACTATTCTATGGATAAGCCAAGGTTCATACGAGGCCTTTTGGAAGAAGTCGGAACAGCAATCGACCCAATAACGCTAGTCCGCAGGATACCTGAAGGTCTAGAAATCGAAGGTCTAAGAGAAGGATTGAGCAAGATGATTAAGGAATACGAGATACAAGAAAGTATCAGCCAAGGGGTTGCAAGAGTGCTACGGGGAGAAGTAGCAATGGCACAGAACAGACTCCGAGCAGGTCAGCGTCGCGGCGTTAAATTCGACATTGTAGAACAAGATCTTGGAGCACCGAGTGACGTCCAACAACTAAACGAGAAGTCCAGTATAGCCCACAAACCAGGCCATTGCGTAGGTTGCAAGAACGCGTTTGATGAAGAGGAAATGGAGACTCTAGTTGGCTTCACATGTGGCCATGTGTGGCATCTCACGCATCTTCTGAATTATGGAAAGAACGAACATGGTATTCAGGCTTCCACGGACGAGGAAAGGAGGAATAACTTTGATGGGCTGGGTGATAGGGATGAGGAACAGAGATATGCGAATGTGCATAGCATTGGTGCGAAGGTTACGAGAGCGAGGCTGTTGAGGGATAGGATCAGAGGCGGGTGTCCTTTGTGTAAAGAAAAGAATGATGCTCATGCTTGATGTGGCATATGTGGGATGATAGGGTTATGATGCAATGGAATGGGATTGGATGGAATCACGGAGGCGAGACGAGGACAGATTAAAATTATCAAATTTAGAATACAATGCTACCCTCGATGCCATTCAAACAAAATGAAAATGAAAATCAATAAACTTGTGATATTTTGAAAGCACCATCAACGCCACTTCTGAATTCGTTTTCTTGTAGAATCTAAGGACCTGACCCAGCTTCATCATATAACTCCAAACCACTCTATCCAAAAAGTCCACAACATCTGTATCCTTCAACTCCATCTGAATGATTCCATAAAACTTGCCACTCCCAAACATTCAGACCCAAATCGAAACCGCCACAGAAACCAGAACCAGAACCATGCTCAGTTCGTTGGACTCCTGCCATTCCGATACAACCACAATCTGCTCAAACCCCTCACCTTATACCCCGTGCTATGAGCCTCGCTCCTTCTCCTAATCGCCTCCTCCTCACCATCCCCACTAAAGCTTACCTCCAAGCCCTCTCTCCCCAACTTGTCCCCCGGCTTCACCTCCATCTCCGCTCCATTCTCCACTACCGAGCCCATGAACCGCCCTTCCTCATCGATGCTCTCCCATCCATTTGCCAGTCCCTTCTCATCCCCTATCACTCCTGTGCCGCGAAGGCGTTTACGGAGGGATTTAGATAAAGGAAACATGCTGTCGAGGTAGTGCTGCACAAACATGTGGCCACCGATTTTTTCCTCGAAGACGCGGCCCATGAAGCGTGGAGCAGAGGCTTCGGTTGGTGGGTTGCGCGTGCAGTAGAGGACGCCCCATCTGCTTACGAAATCGTAGGTGTGTGCGTAATGTTCGATGTACGGGATTGTCTTGCCGTTTCCGTTTTTGTGAATATGTTGTTCCTCGGGGTGGGCTGAAGTAGCATTGAGAGTAGTTAGAGTCTTCGTTGTTGTGGTGGTTTGTAAGTTTGGGTGGGTAAGTGCGGATTTCTGTGAGAGGAGATGCAGATGCGGATTGTTGAAATGGTTGGCGGCATTTCCGAAAGTGTAGATTTCGAGCTTTTGGAGGAGATCTTGAGGGATTTCGGCTAAGAGCCAGTCTACTATCATGCTGCCTTCAATGGCGCCTTGGGAGTGGAGAATCAAGATCACGCGGGAAATATTAGAATCGTAAAGCGTAGACTTGAGGATGCTGTAGGCGGTGCGGATGTCGGAGTTGGCGTAGTTGAAGGAGCGCTGAATAACACATTCAAGGATGTCAAAAATAATACCATTTCTATGGCCTGTTAGTCTTGAATTCATCGATTCAGAGGTAGTTTTACGTCTTATTGTGAATCCCTAAAACTGGGCGGCCAAATGTGAGAGCGATGCGATTCACGGCACATCTAAGCCAATGTCGACTAGATCATTGTCAACGACCACACAAAAAAAGTTCCAAGCATAGATCATACCCTACGCAAACGCCATTTAAAAACACCCATTGCTCATGGGCATGCACTGAGTCCCTTTGTGCATATTGTTTGTCCGACTCATAAGTCATATCGGAACCATTCAAAATCCAACAAAGTGAGAGATTGAACATCCAAAACATGGTGAAACCAACCACCACAGTCCATACTGGGAAGAAGAGCCAGAGAGGAATAGAAAGCAACAAAATTAGTTGCAAGAAAAAGAGGACTGCATGCAAAGCTAGGTTGAACAAGTTCGCAAGAGAAGGATATAGTTCGTCCAGATCTCCAGAATGTGTAGGCCTAAGGGGCAAGAAGACACCCGGCGCATACTTGAGGTTGACCAAGGCGGTCCATAAATCCTGAAAGAGCAACTTGATGGGCGATGCTGTGAATGATAAGGGGGTAACGAGCTTCGAGCCAATCTGTGAAGGGTAGAACTTGATGGTAGCCATAATTCCAAAAAGGCGCGTCAAAAAGAAAGAAGAAAAATAAAACCAAAAAAAAACCAAAAAAAAAAAAAAAAAAAAAACGACAAACCAAACAGTAGAAAGGCGTTATTTTGCAATGAAATTTCTAAAGTCAAGGAAAAGATTTCAAGGAATGGTGACTTTTGTTTAGTCTTATGAACAGCAGGAACGTGACACCAATGTTACCTGTTCAGCAGACAGCCTCAATAGAAAGAGGCTGAATGAATCACGGGATGCCCTCACTCGGCGTGAGAGCTTGCATCTCCTCAGCGTTAAGCAGCAGCTGAGGGGCCCAGGCACTTGGCATCGTCCTTGGAAATGGCAAAGGTGGAGATCAACGGTAAGCATTACCTTTCCTCACTTTGCTACTTGCCGGTAAGTCCTCTTGGGAATCGGCGAGACTTAAGTGGGCAGTATAACGTAAAATTCTTCCACGACCCATCGAGTAGATGTGCGCTGAAGTGCAGGAGAATCTGAGCTGATAGAAGCTTCGTTTCTTCACATATTTTGGATGAACTTCTTTGATGCTCTGCACGGCGTGCGCTTTTTGCTGCTGCCACGATAAGCCTCGATGGGGTCAGCCAGGGCGGTAAATTTTAGCCCCCACTAGTTAGTTAGTTCTATACCTTTCTGGGTGAGGCTCGTCGGCCAGATGCTGACTAAGACTTACGAAGTAGTTCTATACGGGAAAACGGTCGCTGAAGCTCAACGTGTCTCGGGCTGTAGATCGGACCCGAAGGAAACCTCGAGATATTTTTCAAATGACATAACGTGCCCGACTTGCTAGTGGCAAAGCGGCTAAGTTAACATGGAAGAGAACATTGTAACCCTCACTCAACCTCCAATGCAGCTTCTACGCCAATGCAACGCATCAAGCAAACATGGTCATGACCTACATGCCAATAGGGGATGTAGCTTTTATAACCATCAAGCTAGGCTTTTCGTCCTTACACCATGGCAAAGTAACGGTCTGAAACGGATGTCGATATAAGTGGCCTAGAAGTCTCCATACAGCCCCGGGCTACAGTGGATATCATTGCCGATAATATCTTCCTATCATGCACAGCTCAAGTATGACCGACCCATCCAGACTCCCAGGCTCCTCGCGGAAAGACACTGTAGATATATCGTTCATTCAACTCTTGAATACATTACAGTACGTGCATAGTGTTGAGTGCTAAGTACATAATCCATTGCATATCAACTCAACTCATCTTATCTGATATGACATTAAGAATTTTTGCATACACATCTCTTCTTGTATCATCCCATCTCATCCAATCCTAAATATACAATTTTCTCCTCCATCTTCATCTTCCTCTGCTTGCTCATGCTCCCATTCCCAAAACCTATCTACCTTCCCCAATGTCTTTCGACTACATACAGGACAAAAGCGTACCAATCAGCAAGAGTTTTTATACAGAATCTCGAAACACCCCTTCTCGTCCCACTCAATTAAGAAGTGAACATACCCAGCTGTTTCTGCGTGTTCAGGACCCTCCTCCACCTCTCCATAACGCCTAAAACGGACATAACCCCCATTAACTCAAACTCCTCGCCCAGACTCCCTCCCTCCAGTTCCACCCATCTCATCAATCCCAATACTTTTCCCTTTTCCCTCTTTGGTCGTCGTCTGCGATCTTTATCTGCCCAATCCTCGTTCCCTACGCCTACATACACCGCTACTGTTTCGCCCGTCGAACAGCGTACTAGCTTCATCTTGACGCCACCTTTTTTCGTCGTCATTTCTTCAGGAACGGTTTCCAGGCCTACACTTGGAACATTTTGGGACGAGGAAGAGACTTGGCGCCATTCGAATTTTTCTTTTACGAATGTGCGCGGCAGGGTATGATAAAAGGCATACCGTTCAGAGGTGAATATCCCGCCCGTTGGAACCAGCCTTTCTGTTTTGTAACCTTGAGAACGGACGCCGAATGTTAGGGAGTCGCCAGGTGACGTGGGAAGGTTGTATGTTGTAGGAGGAGGAACGATCGCTTTAGTAGGAAGAGATGATGACGATGAGGGCGGTGTCGGTGGCGAGAGCGGTCTTGTCGGTGGTGGAAGGGTAGTAATATCGGTTATTAGGGTGACTGTGTTGAAAGAAGCGAAGGCAAGAAGAGGTGAGTTGGGCGAGGCGGTAGAATGGAGCGCTATATCGGGTTTGCTAGGTGAGTTTGTAGGTGGGCTTGAAGAAGGAGCATTTGTGGGCGTCGATTGGTGAATTGTGATATAGAATAGTGGTGGAGGTGTGGGAAGTGGTCTTGAGTCGACCTTTGATGACGCCGGCGACGTAGGTAAAAGGAGGATATCGTATATAGAATTCCTAGTAAAGGTTATATCGCGCGGAAATCGTGAGCCTGCTTTGCCTGGATTGATGGGTGTATAATTCAATGTATTTGATGATGATGTATTTGCCGTTGTAGGTGTGGGGGGATATGAGGTGTTAAATCTCGATGTTATCGCGGAAACTGGTATCTTCACATCGACGGGCGTCGGCAGAACAGCTTCTGGAGCATCTGAATATGTATAATCTAAAGGAGTTTCGACAGGAATTGCTTCGGGCGTGTCGTCGTATAACGGGGTTGGATTCAGAGCTTCTGGTGCATCCGAATAACGGAACTTTGGAGTGAGCTCTTCGAGTGTCTCATGATAATATGATACTGTTGGACTGACAGATCCGACCGATTCATAAATTGACTCTGGGGATTCGTATCGGTGGTATGGCGGAGGAGTTTCGGATGTGGGGTAGCACCCCTCGTCGAAGCCCAAGACTTCTTTCCATTTTGATACGGATCTTGTACGTCTCACAGACATTGTATCATTGAATCTGCAGTCGTAGAAATATAGAGGCGGTGTTTTGCTGAGATTTGGTCGGAAACAATTCGTTGGAGGTACGGTAAGGTAAAGGTCGCGAACACCAAAAGGTTGTCGTATACGAACGGGTTGGAAAGATAATATTGCATAGGGTCTTAGGGGTAGTAGGTGTAGGCAAAGTAATGTTGTGTTGTACAGCTAAGAACTACGAGCACGGGTAAATCTCCTCCAAGTGTAAGGTGTGCACACTGCTATACCCAGGTTTCCTGATAGATTTGGCAGGATATCTATACCTGCGCTGAAACGGCACAGCGTGAGCTTTCATGCTGAATTCCCCATTGGTAATAGCGACACCTGCTCCCTGCAACCTGAGCCACGCCAACACAACCAGCAAATTTGCGGGAAGAACGAGAGAAAGTAAGCACTTTACCTGCTCTTCACATGAAAGGCATTAACACGTCGCAAATCATATATGTCGTAAAATCTCACACACCCCTAACTAAGTCGTGGCGAAAGGAGCTCCCCAAAATCTCGTCACAAAGACAGGTCGAGAAGAAGCAAAAGGCTGGTTGTCCATAAAGTGAGTCCTTGCTGCAGCTTGCTAGGGATGATGTGCCTCTTCCAAAGTCCTTTGGAACATTTCTAGGCGTTTGAAATTAAATAAATGTGTCCGCTATTGATCACAGACGACTGGGTAGAACATGCAGGTAATACCTTTCAGACGCAAGAGAAGCATCATGATACGTTAACTTCACAGCTCTGGCTGCTCGTTTGCTTCGTGTGATGATTTGCGAAACTATTTGGTTGATTAGCTGATTGGTGAACGAATAGAAGGCGGTTATTTGGGTGCCTGATGACAAGGTTGATGTGGTTGATGCGTGAGATAGGCAAGTGTGTGGAAAGATTTGGCTTGTCAGAGGTGCCATTTCCGTCTTACCCCTGCATTTGGCCCTCTTCCCTTTGCCCACTGACCTCCACGACCCTCCAGTACCCACCATCTCTCGTACAGGAACGTACAGGAACGCACAGATTTCCCGTACCTTGCCGGCAATTTCTCCCGTGAGTTCGTAAGCTGACAGCGACAAAGGCCTGGAGCAACGGGCCACAGGACTGCTGAACGAAGAATCGAAGCTTTCAAGAAGGAAAAGAATTTGTTCCCCTGTATCAGAAGATAAGCCAGTTGACGCAGAGTGATTCCATCAGACTGGCTCGGTCGATGCACACGGGATGAATGACATAACCGTCAAGCTCAAGCTTCGTGTGTGGACGGATCGGTGCGACTTTTGGGACCGTGGTCATTGTGGAGAGTCAAAACAAAATTTGCTGAGTGTGATTGACTGAGCTCGGGCTGATTTTCCCCTCTTGTTCCTGGAAAGCAGGAGACAAGACCAATATTTGCAATTCCGTGTGGATACCCCGATACCACGCACCGATACTTCGTAGAGACAGACGTATCTTCGTCAAAGCGATACGAGAAGAGCGTCTAGGCTCTAGTCGCTCCTACCGAAAGATTGCAATGTTGCTAGTTACCTGACACCTGATGCTTCTTGTTAAATTACATATATTGATCAGTTAACTACTGTATGTAGGTACCGCTCCAAGATTAGTCAAAAGACGTACCTCATTTCTCCCACTTCCACATTCCACTCCCTCGGTGTTGTGCCCCGGTAGTAACATACAAAAGTATATCGAATTGCATTGCATTTGCATCCATTCCCACCTACCTGCCTTGCCCTGCCTTGCTCAAGCACAGCACAGCATCTCGGACACAGCATCCAACCTAAGCGAGTCGACGGATTCAGGGTATCGAGTGTCCCGGTCCATAGCGACGGGCTTCAATAGACTTCGCCTCGCTACTCCACAGTACTGTAGCACATATGTAGTACATACAATCTGGGCGGCAAGGCGATCCATTCCCATTCATATCTCGAGGATCGATCCTCCAACGACCTCAAAATTTGATTTTGCTCTTTGTCAGTCCTTCGCCCAGTCAGATCGGCGAAGACAGCTTTCGATCCCCGCGAAATACAATATTTGGGATATTGCACCGAAACGAGCAATGACCTTGTTCGTGCTGATGTGATCTGCATTATGGCGATTTGAATATCAAGCTGGACGTCGCATTTGTATTTGCATCCGCTTGTACCAAACTATGCGACCTGCTATCCGACCTGTTGCAATGACTTCTGGAAATGATCCCACAGCAACATTCACCACCAATATTCATAAACTTGATAATATTCCGAACCAAACATCGTATCGTGGCTGCTAGTTCGACGAATATTGGCCACATACTGTACCAATATTTCGTGTTTGTGGGAGAAAATCTCGATGACAAATTGGCTTAAGATGTTCATGCAATTCTTCAGCTAACCCCCTCTCCCCCCCAAATTCGTAGAACGTTGCGAGAATTCATGCGTTCAGAGCGTGGCTCAATTCCACCAAATATGTTCTTCATATTGTCGAAATTGTGACCAACGATTGGGGAAGTCCGCTTGCCCTTGACATGCTCCAATGCAAGAGGGCCATCATCTCGAAGTGTGATCTTATTGTTGCGCTCGGTGACCATTCCAGAAAGTGATTGTTTGGTGTAGGGTGGACATCGTCGGACGACGACTCAGCTTATCGGTGGAGGCCTACTTTCCACGACAACTTAATAAAACTGCACCAACCTATCAGCCTTTGAAGAGTATTTCTTTCCCAAAACCTGAGGTACATTTGTATTGGCGCTATTTGATTAGATGCGACCCGGGCGACTATGGGAGCGAGTTCTTAAGGTCGGAAACAAGAATTTGGGACCTCACCACCCAAATGAAATATCTCGCAAGAATAAATTGGCTATAGCGAATATTCCCTCTTGTCTGCAGCTAACATTTCTATTGTATTCATTCTTATCTAGATAACTTATTCACTTTGCTTATGGGGCTTGTTTAAAGATGATGTATGAGATTAGCTAGAAGAATAGTGCAAAGTCATATCGTTTTCACAAGAACTAGAGCCACACTTTGGGTAGATCGATTCTTGAAGATCTCCATTACAGGATTCCGTCACATTTCTTCCGCGCAATCTAAGGTTTGTATAATGAACCATGAATTATAGCCGTTGTGATATGATTAATTTTGATTCTGAGATTGAGCTCACTCAGCCAGGTTCTAATGGTCCCTGCGAAAGATTGCAGACCACGAACGACAAACTCGTGCAATCAGCTAACCAGTTTTAGGAAGCTGCTTCCGACTGTGATTCACTATGCGCAATATACTCGTCTACATCCTCATCCGTAGGCCATTGCCAATCATCAACGTCTTTGACTAGTGTCCTCAAACGGTCGTCGTGTTCTGATCCCATGCAGAACAGCCTCATAGCAACAATCGTTCTTTTCATGAGTTTTGTGCCATTGGAACTCTGCATGGCGACCTCTGTTAGGGGTTTACGATATTGCAGCATCCATTTCAGCACAGTCTCGATGCCATCGTGGTCGGTTGCCAACCCTAGAACCCTCACGTATGAGTGCAGATGTGCCGCATGGATCTCATGTGGAAGCTCCGGAAGCCCAGGTACCTCCATATCACTTTCAACAAACGTTAGTTTGGCAAATTCTTCTTTGACCAGATTGACAGCATCTTCCACAACGAAATCTGCCTGGGCCTCGAATGATGCGATTATGGCCTTTTCCAAACATCGACAGATCAATTGAAAGCCCTTCGGATCGAGCTGGAGCCTCGTGCTATGAAAATCGTGGAGCGCGGCAACTAAAACTTTCCAGGCATAAACATCATTTTTGGGATGACCTATCAATTTGTCATCGATGATAGCCCCGGTGCGACCAAGCGCATCAAAGAGTGCATACCACGACGGTTTAAATTCTGTTCGACTCGTACCTAGAAGCTCGAGCGCATATGGCAAGGCGTTGATTTTGACTCGAGACGGCGGCGAAAGATAATGTGGTAACGAGACAACTTCTTCCAGTTTTTGAGAAAGCTTGACACTGCTCAAATGCAAACCTTCGAAGTCTTCAAAAAGGTGAGGCTCATTTGGTGGAAGGGCGGGTGCAGTCTTGATTATGTATTGTCCTGCACATCGGCAGAGTAGGTTAATGAAAGCATTGATAACTCGACTCTGACGGTGCGACATAATAGGCTTTTCTGACAAACTAGTCGCGCCAATCAGATAGTCTACTAATGTCTTGTCCAGAGTACTGTCACGTAGATATCTTATGCCATCATTTATCGTACGTGCATGTTTGACCAATAACAACAGGCACTTCCCTCTGGGCTTAATACCCTCAGAGATCATCAAATCGTAGAGAGACTCAAGTGATGGTGCTTTGAGTTCCTCTTTGTAGAATGAACTTAAATTATCACTGGACGGCGAAAAGACTTCCCTGCTGTCACCGGGGACCATGCCATGACGTTCGCCCTTTCTGATTCGTTTGTCTTCTTCATTAAGCTTCTCCATTATGGCGAGATAGATCGCGATCTTGGACTTGCCTCCATTCTTGCGAAACCTTCTGAAGGCACTCCAAGCCTCTTCTACGTCGCGTGTAGCTTTAATTCTGGCCACCCAGACTTCTGTACTCTCAACAGAATTGAAGGCAAATCTTTCATGCCTGCCTCGGAGAATCCCACGAGTTTGAATCGTGGGTGTGCCGTCAGGCTCTTGCCCTCCAAGAATTCTATACGCGTTAGATATTTTATCCGCATTGTACCCTGCTGCTCTCATTTGAGTGATTGCAGAAACTGCCCTGCTCATATTCTCATCTGGAGAACATTGAGCATCCATACCATCTTGATCGACCCTCCAGGGAGGCCATCCTCTTGCTCGAATGCTCGCTAACCTTGATTCATCATCGCTCTTCTTTAAAGCAACTAGTACAGATTGTACAGCCCTATAGCCATTTTGATCGATGATCAAAGGCGGTTTCGACTGACTTGCCAACAGCAAAAGGATCCGTTGAGCATGCCAATTGTGTCGCATAGATTTGAAAGGTTCTATAACGGACGGGAAAGATAGCATGTGAAGTAGTTGATTCAGTATTTTGGAAAAAAGACTGAGCGTACGATCACTCATGCATCCGGCCATGGACTCCTTTTCCAGCATTTTTTCCATATATGGTGCAATCATGTGAGCGACACTGACGACCGCAGGAGCGTGGATGCGACGCGCCTGGGCAAGCAAGCGACTAATTAGGAGAGTGAACGTAGTTATCTCCATATTTGCAAAGTTTACTTCAACTATATCACCATTGGATGATGCACCTGGTTGATCCACCTGGGTATTTGTGGCGGCTAACACTGTGTCACTAGAATTTGTGGATTGCTGAGCTCTGCAAGACAGAAGATTGGTCCAGGTATGGCTCAGAAGACCCCTAATGATTGTCACCCGGCGGAGATCATGACGGAGAATTTCCAATAATAGGAACATGGGACGCTTCAAAGGAGCCAGAGTAAGAAAGCGTTCTGCCATTTTGTCCGGATCCTGTTCTTCTACCACCCATGCCCACAGCGATAAGTCCTCGCTGGTGTACCCTCTTGATTGTAAGCTAGACAATGATCTCTTAGGCAATTCTTTGCCCTGCAATAGTCAGAACCTGTAATGAGAAGGGGAGGGGCGAGCATACACTTAAGTGGTAAAGAAGGGCCGTAGGCAAAGATGTGCTAGATATGATTGACCTCATTTTTCTCCAATAAGCTTCTCGGGAAGTGGTATCTCGCATGCTAAGCCATACGCCAAATACATTCAGAGCCGAAGGGCGCAGTATTTTGTGGTGCCTTTTGCTAACACGTCTTTTGCTAACACGTCTGTTTAATGACGATCTCAACTTTGGGTTTGCCGCATAGTTCTTATGGCCAAGGAACCGGCCAAACATAACTTCATCCGAGTTCCTTGGGCTATTCTCCTGCGTGTCGGAGAAATCTGGAAAGTCTGATATCCTTTCATCATCTGGCCGTTCACTAGGATCGTGAGCTACAGCAGCATTTGAAAGACGACGCTGCGACTGCAGCAAGAGGTGAGGTCGACCAGTTCTTCGAATACTTATCGAGGCAGCAGGAGACTTTGCACAAGGTGTGTTAGACTATATTCAAGATATTGCTCCATCAAAGTTAGACATACTTGGAATATGAAAGGTGCGACAGCCAGGAGTTGGCGTCGCCAGCATGAGAAGGCATTGCCCAATTTCGAGAGATAGAGGCACGATTGCATCCGTTCATGTTGTACAAAGCTTTGCTAAGACATATGAGTTGGTTTCGTTAAAATATTTCGGGGAACATCCTTTGCATGCTCAAGCTCAATTTCGAACAGTTGAGATATCTTGCGGAATGCTTAACTCGCTCATGAATAACCACAGCCCACCTACCGAGCAGCAATAGAGATTACCATTTTTTTTCTTGGAATGACTAATCAATTCAAGCTTGGCCTGGGCCGAGAGAGATAATCCGAGCTTCTGCCTTGATACCTCAGGCATATTTATTCAAAATCCACCCGTTTCGTTTGTTAGATTGAATGAGAATTCCTTGAGCCTCGCCTTGCCTTACGACCAAACTGCAAAAGAAGTAGCCAATAATTCCGTACTACTCCTCTAGCCAGCAGCAACTCATCGAAAGAGCAAAGGAAACCGAGGAGATTTATACAAAACTCGATCCTTACATACTCAGGACTTCTTGGGCAGGAATTTCAATGAGTTCCCTGGCTTGATTTTTCTTTCTTCGCTCTTCATGAGTTATGCCTTAAAATCCAACTTGTTCTTTTGAAGCACGGTACTGTACCTACCTGCGAGCTACCTAGCGAAAAATCGGTCCCTTCACGGTAACACATACCATATTATTTGCGATCGCGACGCGAAGGGAGATATCGAAAAACTTAGCAACCGCGAGACCTATCCACCCCCCTTTCGCGATGGCCTCGACCAACGGGGTCTTGAGTCCCCCTCCACAACCAGACCTCAACAATGCTTCTATTAATCTTTCAGCAAAGCGGAAACGCGACGACAGCATTGATCAACCTGAGCTCGCAAATAGTCTCAATAATGAATCGAAAGTCGCGACTATAAAACCACCAGCACCAACGATAGATACGCAGGCTCTGGTTAAAGATTTGATTGACGTGCTCCAAAGGTGGGCTTGAACTACTTTCGATGAAATCCTCTTTATCTCTTCCGGATTTGTCTCTTCGCAGATTGTCAATTCTATCTGGACTTTAACTGACTTAAATCCTAGCCATGACCCCTCACCCTCCATCCTGACACGACCTCTTCCTGAGCGATCAGCATCCTCTGAACCCCAAGCCAAGCGACAGAAGCCAGATGACGCGATAGACTCGCCATCCATTGCATCAAAATCCGCAGCAAACCAGTACGTCATCGTCGACGAGGTTCTCAAAGACATTGATGCCGCGGCATCCGACATAATAGAAAGACTACAATTATCGAACGGTGCGAATCGCAACCAATACATACCAGTTCCCGCCAATCAATCCGAGCTGTCTTTGAAAATTCTAGCCTTCAAGAAGAGGGCCCATGAGCTTGTCGAAAGAGAGAAGGTGCTGATGGGCCAACAGAAGGATGTCAGTGTTAACCAGTCACTGAACGCGGGCCATTATTTGTCAAACCAGAACCTAGGATCGGGTACAAATGCGCACGCCAATGTCGGCTCCGAGGACGGTAAGGCGGTCCTCACATTGTTCGGTAATGCACCACAAGCAAAACATTTGTTCTCTAGTCTACAGATACCAACCAAGGTCGATGGCGAGGACATTATTCAACCTTTACGCGAAGCTGGTCTACCAAACGGCATTACAACTACGCGTGTCGTTCCAATGCGGCCAGCGACACTGGGCGATGATAGGAAACGTCCACAGACGTTAGGCGAATTATTTCCAACGCCCGTGAATATCCTACCACTGAAACCTCCGAAGCCGGCAAAAACTTCCTCGCAGGCTTCAACCGAAGGATGGTACCAGCCGTCGACTGCTGAACTTGCTGCAAGAAGTGCTAGTTACTCTAAGCAAATTATCACCACCGGTCAGTGGCTCGATTATAGCAATACATCGTCCCTAGAAGCCGGCATAGCACGCGATAAGGCGCCTGGTATCAATGGAAAAGCGAACCGCTCAGAAAATGAGTCGACGGAGATGGACGCCGCAAAACTAGATGCTCTGTTTCGAAGCGCATACTCAGGGTTCGCTCCGACGAAGGATGATTCAAAAGCTATTGCCCCAGAGGGTGTGATGAACAGATTGTGGTGGCAGCATGTTGGAGAGAAGCGGTTTGTGAATTTGATTGGGTCGGCGCAAGATTTTGATGATATTTCTCCTGAGCAAAACAACACAAACTACTCTGTATCCGATAAAGACACCGAAATGGAGGAGCTTGAACAAGCGGTTAAAGAATGGAGTGACGAATCGATTGATCCAAGTTTGATGTCTATTCAGCCTCCTGAAGAGAAAAGCATCGAAGAGAAGGATGTTGATGAAGTACTGCAAGGGATATCTGAATTATTGGAGACACTTAATTCCTACCAGAGAAATCGGCACATGTCACAGAACACTCATGGGAGATCAGCTAGTGTCCATGCTGGGGTGGAGACGGCATTGGGAACTCTAGCAACACCAGGCGACGGGGAGCTTGCAACATATGAGATTGTCAAGTCGCAGCTTACACTGATGATTGCCATGCTACCGCCATATGCAGTGGCAAAGCTCAATTCCGACCAGCTAGCTGAACTTAGCATCAGTACAAAGATAGAAGTTCCTATGATTGAGACAAAGGGCGTTATGGAAGAAGACGAAGTTGCAGTTCGAGCTAGAGTGGCTGCAATGAGTGCAGCTTCTAACACTCGCCCTACTACTAGCTCGTCTCTCCATAGGAGTACCTCTTCTACTGCACTGTATGGCAACCAATACTCAACGTCGCGCCCCGCTGCGTCCACTGGGCATCAATACTATGGAGGGGCTCAGACGCCCATCAGGCCGCCTCAGACGAATTTACAACGTCCGCCTGCCACTGCTCCTGTACCAGTGTCATATCCTCCTCAGCGTGCACCCTCGGCGACAGCATATCGCCCAACGGCATATTCGGGGGTATCTTATCCGCATCAATCACGGACACCAGGTCCCCACATGCCTCAGTACGCACAGCCCAATGGTCAACAATACCATCAAACACCCACAAATCCGTCGTATGCACGATCTCACAGTCAATCTTATCAAAACGTCTCGCAACCAACTCCCCAACCCTCCATGGGTGCGCGTTACCCTAGTCAACCACCTTATTCTACTCAAGCGCAACCAACACAGAATGGTGTAGCTTATCCATACGCCAACGGCGTCCATATTGGCCGGCAAGGGTCTCCCCAGAAACCAAACTATAGTCCCTCAACACATACCGCACAACCCCTGGCCAGACCGCCGTATTCGACACCTACGCCCCCAGTACCAGATCGCAGGTATATGCAAGGTCCACTAGTTCAACCTCCCATTACAAATGGTTCTTCTCAGTCGCCTCAGCCTCAGCCATCATCGGCGACAGCCCAACCTCATCATCAACCGCTTGGTCCTACGAACTACAGCACATTTATGACCACCGAACAGCAGTCAAGCATGCTGGAACGTCAACGAGCACAGCTGGCTCAGCAGCAAGGTACACAACATCAGGCTAGGAATGCAGCCCAAGCTAGTGCAATGGGATCGCCGCAACCACAAATTACTTCAAACAGTGCCGTAGCGGCAGGTTCATGATATGATTAGTTCAATTCAAATGGGTTTCGGGTCGGTCAGGAGTTCTTGCAAGGAATGACTGGATAATCGCAGGACGGGTTGGTGCCAAATTTACGAAAGCGGAAGTGGGAAATGTGATCCTGGACCATTCAAGTATATTCACGCAAAATATTTTAATTTTTCATTCAACGGCGTTTTGCGCTGGAGCGAGATGCGGCAGATATGCAACCAAAGATCAAGAGCGGCCAGAGAGATAGTTTCTAGTGGTCGAAGTTCACTGCACTTTTGGTGATGAATGTAGGGCCTTGGTTGTAAAGCAGCGATGGGTTTTGGGTGGCTGTTAGTAGTGCGCGAGGTTGACTTGATGGTGATTCGAATGTATGTGTAAGATTATAGATCTTTGATTATTTTTCTTTTCACATCCCTTGTTTTCTTACGGCCTTTGAGTGATTGCGATGCGTGCGCGTATGTGTAGACTACGGAGGTGCGAAAAGTCATTAGCGGGATCTTGTGTGCAAGTTGGATGGAAATGTTTGTTTTCATAATTTGATGTTATTCATGAGGCGACACTGAGTTGAGTCTCTGATAAGACTAGGTACAACACATAACATACATAATGATTTATGTCCGCCCATTTTACCTTAACGCTGCCCGTGGCTCGATACAGAATGGAGATATACAATAAGTACAACAGAACAATATAATACAAAAGATCCCCAAAACCTCATGTCTCACAAGCCATTTGGTTGACAAGAGCCTCGGTCTTTCTCATCTCGTACTCACCCCTTAAGTCCCTGAATAAACAGCTGTCGCTCCTCTACCACATTCGATCCTCTGCTCCACACTAACCCACCTGCCCTCCACCTTAATCTTCTTCCTCGGCGTAATCTGGAAGCGATGTTCCTCTCTCCTTCCCCGCTCCTTGTCTGCAGCTAAATCCAACGGCTGTATATAGACCGGCTGACTGACATTATTTCTCTTCCCTGTGCCCAACTGATAGAACTCGTTTCCACCCCACCAGAGCACATCCGCGCCCCAATTTGTATCATTCTCTGAACTCTTATTTGTGGCGTCCAGATGTGTTACATTGTTCATTACAGCACTAGCATGCGTAGCGCCGACGGACAGCCGGGAAAGTCGGATCGGAATTACAGTTTGCGCTGCTTCGTCGTATTCGAAAAGACCGGAGAGAGCCTTGATTTTAGTAGGAGTGCCTTGAACATGCGTCCAGCGGCCGTTCCCAAGGGTGCCGAAGATGCCTTGTCCGCAGGACCAGGTGTCGGCTGTGATGCGACCGAGATTGTGGGCGGGGGCGTCCTCATTTTGACCAGCCACACGCGTGGCATCGACAGTGAAGAATGTGTTGACGCCTCCGGCGTAGATGCCGGTTACGCGGGGCAGAAGATTCGTGCCTTTGTAAAGACGGTCGATAGGTAGGAGGGATGGAGCGTCGATTATAGGGGACTCGGAGTTGTATTCGAAACCGAGTTGTCCAAGGGAGTTGTCTCCAAAACTGAAAACACGGCCTTGCGTATCGACAGCTACAGAGTGGTAGTCACCGGTAGCGATCTTGGCTATCTCAAAACCCTGAAGTGTGCTGATTAGATGTGGTTGGTCATATGATCCAGGTGGGCGAGTGGTCCATGTAAGACCAGGAATACCGAGTTGACCACGAGTTGGGAAGTCTTCGGTTCCGGATGCTGCAGAATACAAACGCCCTTTGGATGTGAGAATTAGGCAGTGCTCGAGTCCGCTGCTGATGTCCTTTACTTTCTCTCCCCATTGTAAGTTTTCTGGAGTAATGGACCGGTAACTGATTGGCGATGTGCTACTCCAGAATGGTATCCAGCTTCTCTCATTAGGTTTGATTCCAAGTGTCTGGTCAGCTTTTGAGGCTGGAATTGAGTAAACTTTTCCATTTGATGAGAGGGCGATGATACGGTCTCTTGAAATGGATATTTTGACGAGGTCTTTGCCTTTCAGAATGGGCACAGGTCCCTTGCTATCCGTTGAGTATCCCACGCCCCATTCCAATAAATCACCATTTTCAGTAATGGCCGCTCCAAATGTTCGATCCAATTTGATATCTCGGATGACCTTCCCATCAAAGTATGGCAATCGGCGTGGTATTTTGATGTTTAGCTCGTCGGAATCTGGAGCGACTACCCGACCTGCATTGGATCCCCAAGCATATACACCTGGGTTCTCCCAGCTTCTCTTCACTTGTAGATGTTGTGAACTAATTTGATCTCTGTTTTCTTCTTTCGTGCTCGTAGCCCGCCGCCTTTTCTCGAATTGGATTTCTGCCGGTACAGGAACCTCCTCTGCTTGCAGAGCTCGCGGATATCCAGATATGTAGAAACCGCCGACTCCAATTGTGAGCGATACAAGCAAAGCTACCCTCCGTAATGGTAAGGATCCAGTAGCTACAGCGACCCGGGAACCACTCGATCCTCCAATACATCTCTTTTGGTATACAAGTGAGCTCCCATTACCCCTCGTGCCTCGTGAGACTATCGCACTGTTCCCGCTTACTATTCTTCTAGACCACATTGTTGTTTTTCCTATGACTGCCGCCAATGGATGGATGACAAGGTTCTGTACTATTTCATCAAAGAGGTGTGTGTACCTTGCCACTAAACATCCGAGACATCCCAATACAACTGATAGCAATCTATTCAACCTTGCTTGGATCAATGACGAGACGACCAGACGCTAAACCAATTGCGATTTAAGTGAACGTGAGACTTGTGGTCTGTGCCGTCGCAAGTCGCAAACGGTGTTCGGAAGCACACACAAATATCTCAGCCCTACAGACCTCCCTAAGTATACCAACTTTACTGCAAGGGATTCCGAAAATGTACGAAGATACTTGGTACAGCTTTGTGCCAGACATACATTCCAGAAAAGAAGATGGGGCTAAACATCGTCGCAAAAACTCTCTGCTCCAGCAGCCAAATGTAAGCTTGGTGCTGCGACACTCTGCACGCCAACTTTGCTAATATGGACGGCCAGGGAAACAATCAATTGCTGGATCAAAAGGAGCCAATGATTGGGATATATGAAGAACCCCCAGCGTCAAAGGATCCCCCGAAAGCTACACTAGCTAGGAGAGCGAAGTCATACAGTGACTTTTATGAAGCGGCAGTGGCATATCTAGGCAAAGAGGCAGATAAGGAAACGTCACAGAGCATCCTTGATAAAGACGGAGCAAGAATTAAAAGTCCGTTATTCGAAGAGCGATATGCTGATTTAGAGGATGAGCTTCTGGATGCCAGCCATGAGGAATACCAGTGAGATCGCCCAAGCAGATGATTGTGCAAGTTGTGTATACCATATCTGACCCAATACAGACTTTATCTAGAACAATTAACCCTCTCCGAACAACATCTAAATAGTCTACTTGATAATACATCGTCCGCTCTCGATACCCTTGCGACTCTATCTGAATCTTTCAAAAGTGTCGAAGCGCAAACGACCGCATTTCAAGCACAGTGCGAGGATCTTTTGGAAGAACAAAAGAGAATTCGAGAATTGGCTGATGAAGTGGGGACGGATTTGCAGTACTATGCTTACCTTGAGCCCCTAACTCGACGTCTGAATGCTCCTAGTGCAGGAAGGATGGTTAAGAATAATGATTTCTTGGATATGCTGATGAATTTGAATTCTTGTGTGGAGTTTATGGATCAACATGTAGGTCTTTTATATATATTCATTCTTCCCGGAGGTTGCTGGATTTTTGTGGAAGTCCAATTATTTGAGCATTTGGGCTAGGTTATTGCACAGCTGCCGGGATTCGTGAGATTTAGCAAAGAGAGGCATTTTTCATGGCCAGGACGAGCTGAAGAGGTCGTCCAGCTGATACCCATTTTGCAATACCTACTGACCATTTGCAGCCAGATTACAAAGATTCAACGGTATACAAAACCCGTTACATCGCTCTGTTGGACAAGGCTCTTAATTTAATCCAAATAGCATTCTCGACTGCTATGCGTGAAGTATCTGATGATGCCTCCAAGCAGTTGAAAGCGAAAGAGCAGACAGAGACGAATCAATATATTTTGCTTTATGGCAAATATGAGTCCGCTCATGAGAATCTCGGTCGTCCTATCGAACGACTCCTAACCACGGAGGACTTCGCTTTTGGTCGCAAAGGAGACTCTGACCGATCTGTGTACATTCAACAATGGCACAATCTTTACCAGCAGATACTCGAATCGTATATCAGATCTCGTGACCCTGTTGGGCCTCTCGTAGCAAAGACCCTTCAGAAGTTCACAACCACCTCCCCTCTTCCAGAGAAAGAATTCGAGTTGTTTGCTCGACGCTGTGTACAGTACGTCTTTGATACATGCCAGAATGAGCTGAAATTGACCGCCAAATTCTTCCAAGATGGACCTCTCATGGCGGAATACCCTCCACCACCGCTTACGTGGACTATGCCAAATGTATACATTCAAAAGCTTGAAGAGAATTGCTTGGTTCATGTTAAATCTCTCCATAATTTCCTAACACCGTTTCTCAGCAATGGAGACTTGCACCGCGTTTGTGATTTGGTCACTTGGCTAGGAGACACCTACTTATCAGCCGATGCTGAGGAAGATGATAGCCGCGATGGTCAGAGACTGGCGGCGCAGGTCTTGTTGAGCGCTCACCTGTGGCCATTAGCTGATCTACTTTTCATTACTGAGGCCAGCAAGCTTGAGCACTTTAAACCTACTCCCGAAGACCTCAAAATAGTCTCCACCAATGCACCAAAGTTGTCAAATACAAAAAGTACGCCAACTAGTGGTCTGAAAGTTGACACTAGTCGAAAAGCTGCTGAGGAAAGCATATCAATTGGATCTGGGGTATCAACTGCATTCCCTACCGTCAAAACAGCTGTAAACCTGCTCGTGTTATACAACGAGAGCATGCATGAAAGAACAGTGAGCAACATTCTCTTCGTCACTGTCAATGTCATACTGACTGAAGAATCCGCAGCTTAAGAAAGGTGATGTACTCTACGAAATCGTCCATCAAACAACCGAATCACTCCAGCGAGCCGCCACGATTATCAAGCGAACAAGCAACATTATGGATGCTCAAGTTTTCCTGATCAAAAACCTAATGCTCATTGAAAACCTCTTCATGACCCATGAAATCCCCGACTCCATTCGTCAATCCGCCGAGCTTGACTTCACTCCCATTTGGGATACAATCAAAGAGCTGCAATCACGAAGTCAACTGTTCAATCCCCTTGCCTACATCAAACCTATTTTCAAGGGCCAACTACTTCCAGCAGTTGTCGATCGTGTGCTCGATGCGAGGAAGGAATTAGAGAGGGTTCTGGTGCAGCAGATTACTGCGTTTGCAAAACACTGGCAGGCGAGGCTTGCGGGGAGTAACAAAGAAGAGGTGGTCAAGGCAACGAGGGAGTTGGATACTTTGTTAGAAAGGGTATTTGATGAAGAGACGACGAGGGCGGCTTTGTGGAGGATGATTAGGGGCGGTGATGACTGGTAGAGGCGAGCCTTTCAACAAAGTACAGTTGAGGCATCAGCAGTTTTGAAGATGAGAATTGTACTTGCAAAGCTATTACTGCTATCGAGATTAGCCTATGACCTATGATCACACTATATGATTCGATGTCCACAAGGTAATTCAACATAGCCTGCATTGTGTAACGACAGGTGGGTCAACCTGTAAGTCTCCGAAAACGCACCGCCCCCATCTGCAACCCCTGGCTTCTTTCCCTGCATCTCAAACAAGCTTAAATTTAAGGACTCATTAGACGAGACACCTTTCCACAACATATACAGTCTCCTAGAACGTTACATGAAACTGTATTCCATTGTATATCGATTAGGTGGCAGCATGGCTTTCATGAGGCGGCCTTCAAACTCCCTGCTCTTTCACTTCCTCACCCTCGTCTATTAACCCCCAAAATGGCCTAGCGCTTTCGCGATGCCTCCTGTTACATATCTCATACTTCTAGTTGACTTCATGAATTTATTCTCTGCTTCTGTCGCAGATGCCACTATGCACAATCCACCGCGTCACTAACTCCTTCTGCGCCGCATCAATGATCGAATTAATCCATTTCCCACACCCATGCTCTTATTTTGCACACTCTCAATCAAACGAATGACCAAAGTCCCTAAACTTCGTTGATTCACCCAATTCGTACATTACGATCAACTTCGAACACTGGAAAATCTCCGCCAGGAAAACCAGAGTTCCAAACCATAGTCCCCCCTTCCCAGCACCTATGCGTCCGGCTATATCGCCTTCGGATCAAACGGAAATTCTAGTCCATCCATCAACGGGGGCCATCTGTCCACCGCCCACTCCGTCGGAATCGGACTTGGCGGAATCCCCGACGGTGGGCACGTCGCCAACTGCGTTGTGGATATCGTTTTCGACGCGTCTACTGTTTCCTCCGTAGCGGTAGCCTTCTTCGTCCACAAAGTAGGCTGTCTGCTACTCGTCGCGTTGGTAAAGAGCCGGAAAACAGGCGAGTACGCAAACGGTATTTGGAGTTCAGAGTTGTCGACCTGGGGGGGTGAAGTGACACAATTGTCCCAAGGCCCCCAGGTGCAGCTTACCAAAGATTCATTGTATAGGAGGAAGCGACAGTAGGTGTGGTTGCTGGTGCTGAGGTAGCCGTCGGCGAAGGACCACTTGAGGAGGCCGGTGTTTTCATCTAGGTTTCGAGCTGTTAGTATGTGCTGTACGTGACTGTACGTACGGGTTTGTTGTGTGCAGAAGGAGCAATTGAACTCACAAGGTCCGAACCCAGATACCTGTGATGTGTATATCTGTGTACTGTCCGACGGACCCCATGAATCAGCCTCAAGGGCAGCCTCCTGAGAGTCGAAGCAATTCATCGACATGGTAAGAGTAGTTGTGTTTGCGAATTGGCTGTACTCGACGATCATGCTGTCGTTTCTGTAAACGGCAATATCGGAGACATTCGCCGTAGCATTTTTCGAGGCACCCGGATATATAAAGCTTTCATTTGTCGCGAGTGCGCTGTATGCTGGAAATGCAAAAACAATGAGGCATAGTAAAAGACGACACATTGTACTGGGTATGAGATACATGGCGCAGTTACGTTCACTTGAAAACCTACACATGTACAGTCCTCAGCATGATATTTTGCAAATAAGGGAAGATAGGAGTTTTCCGGATCTCAAATGTTGAAAACCTAAGAAGTGGGAGAGTTTCATGCAGAAATCCGCTGTCCCTTTGCCTCCCATGTCTGCGGCTGACTTTGCTGTGCTTTCAACACGTAAAACGACCAATACGGGGCCAATGAACCAGACGCCGATCGCCAACCACCAGGGCCATAAATAAGTTAGTTCTACCTACGTAAAAAAAAGACCCGCTTGACATTATTCGTCGTGTTATACTTTGCGTAAAAATCCCAGATGTTTTGATTTTATTTAGAATAGAATAAAATGAACGAATGAATGACTTGTCCACAACAATTCTTGTCAAAATCCCTCGAGCTTGAACTTTTACAGACATGGCTCTGTCGCCGCAGCCCGAGTTTGACAATCTGCTAGGTGATCGGGACTTGGGGCCGTACTTGAATAATAACGAAGGCTGCCCAGACGAGGACAACATTCTGAGAGAGAGGAAGGCAAGAGAAAGGAAAGGAACGATGGCGAGCAAGAACGCTCCGGAAATCACGACGGGGCATCCTGTGTCCAGCGATACAAGTCTGGAGGACATAACGAAAGCAGACGAAAGGAAAGGTGCTTTGAACACACCGCAAGAGCAAGACTATCCTCCACCACCTTACGATGGCGATGTGTGGGAGCCCGGATGGAAGCAGTTTCCCATAGCCGGTGTGTCGGCTTTGATCGGATCTTTTCTTTTCATGGTTGCTTCCATCATTGTTCTTGTAGTCTCCAAGGGACAGTCGCCTTCAGCATGGACGATATCTCCTACCGTCTATATTGCCGCTTTCACGACCCTGTCCAATATACTTGCGCAATTTTCTTTCAAACAAGGCGCAAAGATGGCGTGGTGGTACAAAGCGCTGCGGGGAGGCACAATTGGCGATCTCCATCACCACTGGTCTCATGCCGATGGGTTCTTCTCCGCCTTGACCGCTGGCACGCAAATCAGCTGGGTGACTCTGGCAAGTATTGCCGTCACCGTCATGGTGATTGATCAACCTCTGATGCAAAGAGCCTCCTCCACGGTCAGTGTCGAAAAGGTCGAGCCGGTCAACATAACAGCTCGTATCGCACCAGAAATTCCCTGGGGCTTCACGGCATATCAAGCCGGGCGTGGGTCCACCCAATTACTCATGACGCAGCCGATGACTACAGCATTCAACGACTTCAACAGTGAGCGTCTGATCACGACAGGCTTTTCTGGTTGTAATGACACCTGTACTGGCTATGTCGATGCCGGAGGCCTTTCAGCGATATGTAACACAACTAGCGGACCAGCCGATTTCGAAGCACTTTCTCACGTAGTTGGCGCAACTAGATCTCCATTCAGCGTCTCCTGGGGACTTCAGGGAACATCAGGAATGGGACCAGATAATTACACCACCAATTACATCACGATGGAAGTAGTCTATACCACCAACGCCTCGCATGACACCAACCATATGTGCCAAGGAACCACTATCAAGCGGTCCTGCTATTTAGTGCCGGCCACACTGCGATATCCTGTCAAAATCACCAATAACAGCCTCGTCCTTGATGATATGCTTCTAAACGGCCAAGTTAAATCGTACCAACCGGTAGCCACTCAAGGGATTATAGACGGTGGCGGCACATACGCCCATTGGACTATCGGTGGCATCTACCTCGCAGCACTCAATCTCTTCTCCTCCAACGCTACCTATACATTTGGCGGCCCAGTTGACGTATATTCAAGCTTCCCAGACACTCTATCCAACCAGTTTCTGGTATTCCCAGGCCATTCAGCTATGACAAACCTCACAGATCTTGGAGCTCCCACGGGCTGCAACCAGAATTGGACCGATCCAACACCATACATACTTAAATCACTTAATTCCATAGCCTTCCGGGTGTCGCTCGCGGCGGCCGATTTTCCCTACCGCAATACCACCACAGCCCCGGCTCCACAAGTGGTGGTTATGGATCAAACCACGAGGCACAACGTCTATCATTCAGACTTTCGCTATCTCATTGGAGCCGCTGCTCTGGTAACCTTGTGCACCCTGCTCATTACACCAACCTACATAGGATGGTCGAGCTTGGGTCGAAGTGTTTCTTTCAATCCCATTGAGACCGGCAAGGCGTTTGATGCACCATTACTCCGTGGTTCTGGCTCGAACGCACCCATGAAGAAGCTCGTGGACGGTATGAAGGCAAGAGAAGTCCAACTGGGAGAGGTTGAGGACTATGGCCCTGCACCGGTGCACAGATTGAAGCTCGCAGATCCGGTCGAAGTAAGGAATCCAAGGGCTGGAGTTGCATATTCATAGGTGTTTTGAAAGATACATCACCAAATTACGCGGTAATCTAAATTTGTCAAAGTACTCTTAATGTAAATGATTATGACTTATTATTGAATCAATTTATTTTGATGAAAATCATTTTATTGGAAAAATAATATCTTGAAATATGTAATCAAATTTGTTTGATTTACTTTGGTCATAAGAGAAGATTTGAGGTTATTCCCAAAATTTAGTGATATATCTTTCGAAAACCCGGCCGAGTAAACTTCATTTATATTTCAAAGAGCACGACAATGGGCGACGGTCTTGCCAAATGCGGAGATGTCAAGGACTGGTACACTTATATCATGCAGCTCATAACCAAGTGGCAGCAAATCAAGTCAAGCAAGATGGGTGGAGGCTGGAATTTTTTACGATTTCGGTGGTTGGCTGTATCTACAAATACGTCTTCCAGGGGATCCAGCCGAATTCTGTCCTTGCGATTTAATCTTTTCTTGACATGTTGAAAGTTAACTCCGCGGTTACTAAATGGTAGCCGGTACGGAACCAGATAGTCGCCATGATATCATCCCAAATCTTGGTGTATCCAGTTTCGTAGCTTTAATTTTATTCTTAGGAGATTGCTCTCATAGTCATTTCTACCACCGCGAAGGTGCCAGCGCTGACGGGCATAGCCCTCAGTAATGTCGGGAAGATTCCTTTCCAAAAACCTCTCATTCCTTCCACTCTCCAGGTCTGGGCAAAACAGTCTCTCATTCCCTTGTATTTCATCTTCTCACCAAATCCATCACTCTGCATTTTGCTCTTGACTACATCAAAGGGATAGCTAGCGAGCCAAAGAGCTTCTCCAGCGAGACCACCGTAGAATGCAATTTTCCAACTTGGAATATCTTTGCGTTCGATTTTGTTTCGAGCAGCATCGCTATTCATCATGTACTCGAAGGAAAGGAACCAAATACCGTAAGCTTGCGCTTCGCGAAGAATGGTAACAGCTTCGCCACGGTAGAGGCCTTTTAAAACACCCTCATGGGCCGAGAGCTTACGTACACAGTCTAGTGGGCCATTGTAGAGTCTTCCGGCTCCATGCGGTTGAGTCTGTAGCCTGATTCTTACATGCTCAATGGGCCCAGAGATACCTGAATTTGCAATACCAGCAAATGCACCGGCAGCATAATATTGTGAATATGACAAACCAGGGGATGCGGGGTTGCGAGAGGTATTATACGATTCGAGGTAACGGCGTGCTTGATGGAAAGCGCCAAATTGTACAGAAACACAAGCGCCGATACCAATCAATGGAGTAAGAGTTCCCTTGTAGAAAGCGAGTGGTCCTTCGGTACGATAAATAGTCTGCGCGGCTTCAAGAGCATTGGCATATTGACTTGTTGTTTGAAGACGGACTTTGACAATATCGAATGGTTGACCTGTATACGGCATCAGATTGTATGTTCAGGTACGTGTAATGTACGCAATGTATGACTCTCATCACTGGATGACCGTTTCATCCCCTCCTACCACATCTCTCGGTTTCCACGTGATAATTCTCCAGTCTCAGAAAGTATAAAAGAAGCACTTTTCAGCACTCAGTATTCCACTTACCCAACAAGACCTGAGCGATCCCTCCAGCAGCTCCAGCAAAAAGATCCTTCAGTGTTCTCTTGAAACCGCCTTCCTCCAATTCTGCTACAGCATCGGCCATTTTCTCTTGTTCTTGGACCTTTGAGCCACTTAAGAATGCTGAACACCGCCTTTTCTTGTCTTCTGACTTTTCAATTGAGAGTAGACAGCGAGGTGGCCAGTCAACCAGAATAGCCAATTGACTTATGAGACGTTGTATACAGCTCCTAGGTGAACTTGAGAACGGCGCAAAAGGCAAGGCAAAACATCCAGATAAAGCCTTTCTGAAAGGTCTTAGACGTGTAATCGGAGACGTAAGCTAAGCGATGTCGTGCTTGTTGGTGTTTGGTTTGGTTTTTGTATGCCTCAGGCACCCGAGGGGTTGATCTAGCATAGTTTGCAGTCAAGCAACAGATTATTGGTATTCACAAGTCTTTTGAACACAGCACACATAAGATTTTATAAAGGGAACATGAACTTTTTAGATTTTCAGTTTTATTCTCAACCCCTGTCTATCATGCAATGTGCGATATACAAATTAAGTAGCCCAACTGCCATCATAAGAGGTCAAGATAAGAATGAGGAGACGCTCGATATGACAACTATAACAATAAGGAGAGAACAGCAAGGCGAAAGGTGAATAGGTTTAGAAGATATAGGCGTTGCGCTCATCCAAAAAGAGTAAAGCGGACGTCATGTATAATACTACAGTGAGCACCATCTACAACAGAATCATACCAGCTCCTGCCATACCAGCAGCCAAGAGGTACGCTCCCAACTGCAACAAACCCATATCAAGACGGGGAACAATCACAGCACCGGCAGCACTCTTGCTAGTGGAAGTACCAGATGATTTGCCTTTGCCGGAGGCGGAGGAGCCAGTGCCGGTTGGGGCTGAGGTGACAGTTCCAGTACCAGCAGTTCCGGCTTGGCTCAAAAGACTAGAGCAGCTGGAGCTGGTCGATCCCGATTGAAGCTTTGCACTCCCATTGAAATCACAGGCAGTAGATGCCTTGTTTTGTGCCTTGTAGTATTGGTCGAAAACGAATGAAAGTTGCTGAGATGATGTGCACATGGAGTATGCGCCATATACACCGGTGGTAGCGTTTTTGCCAATACCGGCACATGCAGCGGGATCAGAACCACAAACATAGTCGAAGAGATCAGCGCTCTTGTTGCCAGAGACGCCACTGCTAGCGACACAAGAGAGGGAGCTCACCATACACTCGCAAAGTTGAGCATTGGCAATCGGAGGGAGATTGCTAGACGCAGCCCAATCAGCACCAGTGGCTGGGCAGGCTTGGGCTTGGGTGTTGGTGACGGTGTAAGCGGATGAGACAGTCGAGCTTGGGGTAGCCTTAGCAAGTTGCGATGAAAGAGCAGTGAAATCAGCAAGCTTGCTGACGGTGTTTCCGGAAACGGATACAAGACCTAGACTTTGCGTTAGTTGACCACGGCATAGATGGCTAAAAGCCGAAACTCACCATAATCGTTTGCCTCCTGGAAGTACATGTAGACAATTCCTCCTGACCAAACACCGGTCATTTGGTCACCAAAGATAGCCTGAACTTCAGTGAATGGACGGGGCTGGACAGTGTTGCAACCATATTCAGCGAAGAATGCAGGGACAGAGTAGTTAGCGAATTCGAGTGTTCTCTGATCGTATCCGGACTTAGTGAATGAAGAATCACCACACCACGAGTAGATGTTGTAACCCCAGAAGTCAATAGCTTCACTCTGGTCACCGCAGTTGAAATAGTGAGCCAAATCAATACGAATGTTTGCGTCGTCGTTGGTAGCGTATCCTACACCAATGGATCTGTAGTTCTTGGTCTTGATATAAGCCTTCATATCACGAACGGCTGCCTTGACGAAAGCACTGGCGTTGGTGTTGTTCTTATCGTTTGAGACTTCGTTACCGGCAAAGAAACCAAGCACATTAGAGTATGGGGCCATGGCACTGTGGAATATGAAGATTAGCATATAGCCTAGAGATTGGCACAAGGTAGTACGTTGACATCGGGGCTTCCGGGGAAAGTCAAGGGACGAAAGCAATTAGGTAGCAGGGAATGAACATACTCAATGACGGCAGCATATGAGGCATAGAGATCAGTGGTCCAAGTGGGATCATTTCGGTTGATAGAGGACGATGGGTTAGACAAATCTTGGATAACATAGATTCCAGCATCGTTAAGCATGCTCATACAAGCCGAGTGGTCCAATGAAGCATTGATGGCATAAACACGAATAACGTTTGTGCCAAGTTCTTTGAGAAGAGGGATATCTCTGGTGCAACCGGCTTCGTCCGCAAGAGGATCAGTGAAGGTGGCCGAATCGGTGGTTGAGCCATTAGAATTAACGTCTTGTTGATATGCTACACCACGAATGAAGAATTCGGTGCCGTTCTCGTAGAAGAAGTGAGAACCCTAGGACGCTAATGAGTATTGCGCTATGCATATTGACGTGTGGGTGTGTATGTAAGAGATCCGAGCATACCTTAATGACAATAGGAGGGAGGTCAGCAGCAGCTGCAGACGACGCGAAGAGCGCTCCGCTCAATGCCGCCGCAGCGACTGAAGCAAGACCGACGGTCTTCATTGCGATCAATGTGAAAGGCTTGAGTTAAGGTAATTGGCTATGGATAAATGAAGTTGAAAATTGGGAATTGAGTGTCCGTCTTCGGATTGTTTGGCCTTGAAGAGGAGCTCTCTACAAATAGTTTCAAGAAGTTGGTATGTAGGAGAGGTAAGAGCGAGTGTGAGGGGTGTAATTTCAAATTCCTCTCGACAGCAACCGCACCGCAGAATTACTGAAGGACCGAGACAGGAATGAATCAACGAGAGTTTGTGAAGAGATGGAAAGGGACTTGAAAGAGCGTCGTTGTTGCAAAATCGGACTATTAATCTTTAAACGCGGATTTAGTGGCCAAGAGGGTAAGTTGGAAAAGTTGGCTGATGGAATGGATGATGTGATGAAGACGGACGGTTCTGGAAAAGAGATAAAAAGAGCGTGGAATTACATGGCCAGGTACCACAAGTATTAGAATTGGATGTTTGGGAGGTTTGGCGATGGGTGGATTGGGTGGGTGGATGGATGGATGGACGGATGGACCAATGAGCGGGCTGGGTCGGGAGTGGGGACGCGTAAGGGGACTAAAACGATCAACAGACGAGGGAGCGAAGTATTGTTATTGGATTAGTCCGGCTTCACGTCCAAGTTCCTGCGCTGGGCTGCTGCTGCTTCCAGTAACGTTGGTACGGCCAAGGAGGCTGTGGGTTTCACCGTCCCATACAAGTGTCAGAGTGTCAGAGTGTCCACACGAAGTACGAAGTAACGCACTCCGTATTGCTCAGACTGTACTTTGCCTGTGGTGCTTCGTACAACAAATACGAAGTACTTTGATGATGGACTGGCTCACCGTGCTCTCTCAATGTCAGTTTGCTCATCCAAATCTCTGTGGCCGTGGCGAAGACGTCAAGCTAAATTCCCGTAGGAAGAACGTAGGACCAACTACTGACCATCCATCCCATCTTGCGCTTTGAAGGATGGATCAATCTCACGCATCGATCCATTATCTACCGAGTACGTGCTGCATCTTGTCAACAATCCCCAGTCCGCAGAAGCCAGAAGCCAGACGCCAGAAGCCAACTCCATCTCGCTCGGCAACGGTTTGAGGGCCTTCCTAAGCTCAAGAGATGACCTATGCCCTATCCCGTTCGCCGGTTCGGATTGGTAAAAAGCAAAAGCTCTACTTCGTACAGTACTAGACACTTCTGCCGAACACGATAACTTAGCAATTCCGTTCCTGCGTGAGCTATAATGACAAGCTCGTATTCCCATGGCAGAGACTCTAACGAAGTAGAAATAGCCCAGATTGGCCTCGAGCAATGCAATCTCACCCTATTTGTTGTTTTAGGGAAATATAACACCCTTGTATTACAAGCTTTTTACTTCAACCACGCAGTGGTAGATGTCGCAACCTATTAATATACAAGTACAAACTTGGACATGCTTTTTAACATATCTCTGCTCCCCTTACGTCGCGGGGTGATCTAGCGCGAGAGTCATTCTTTTGACGGCACTGTGAACTGCAGATCTCCGGTCCAAGCCGATGGCATTGATAGCTAGCTGCTCACGGTGTTTACTGTTGACCTGCAGTTCTGCTGTCGCAACTACCGTCCGATGTCATGCGATGCAATGCGCTCACGATACAGCGATTGAAGATCATTCCAAACGCGAAGATATGCTGGCGCAGCTCCGTGATACTTTCTCGGCTCATAAAGGATCCAATGACAGGTCGCTTGCCATCCCTCGTACAGTGCGAATCGCCACAATCTTATACTAAAGTACTTGGATCTATTTTAGGAGACTTTGTTGGTTCGGATAAGACGCATGGTTTTACCCGCGACGCACGCATCGAGTGGACTGAGGCAAGCTTTCCATCTTCTTTTCGGCTTTTGAGCCCATTCCGTAAGCCAATACTTTGTACGGAAGTACTTCCAGCTTGTCGCCGCACCCGAGATCCGACTCAGAAAACGCATGAGCGATGATAGCGCCTTTCTTCACTACTTGTACAGTACGGCAAACCGGAAGCTCCAACAATGTCCAGATTGCAAGCGCTCTAAATAACCGATTCGGAGAACAACGAGCAACTCGAAAATCCATCTGAGACCGGATTTTCCAAAATTGTAGTGAAATCCCTGCCATAGACCGCCCTGCACTACGTAACTCAAGTTAAGAGCAAGTGCTGCTTTAGTTCGAGATGTTGACGGACCCAGTACAATTTCCCACCTTGCCACAAGGCTAGAAATATCTCAAACACTGAAGCAGCACCATGTCGGATCGTCTATACCCCTGGGAGTTAAGCTGCTGCTGTATACAATACAATAATACTTGTAAGCAACATTTTCGGAACCAGGAACAATCACAATCACATCCAAATAAAAGTGGCCACCATCCTGGCTTTTTTTCAAAGTGTCATTCATATTCATGCACCGCCTTTCTCCTGGTGGCACATACATACCGCTGCAACGCAACGCACCGACCAGATCAATTGCCGTTTTATTCCCCCTATTCCACCTCCCCTGTACAACCGTCTGAAGGGGGGGATCATCCCTATTCAATTGTGATTTGCTTGATCAGCATAGGAAGATCCTCAAGGGAGCTCTTGCAGTACAATTCACGATCGGATCATGAATTTGTCTGTCTAATGTCCCAAAAGGAACAGTGAGCTGGGCCAACTTGATCTACACTTGTGGAAAGAGTTTCAATGTTCCGAAGAACGGCAATATGAATAGAAAAGGTGGAGATATTCTAGAAGATGTGCTGCTCTTGTCTAGATTCAAGGGACCGGGAGAGTCACCATGATGCTATTCCGCGACCTCGCCTCAGTCAGTCCTGGTCGATCGCATGGGCGCTGGAGGGAGTGAATACTGGCAAGGAGCAAGAATGCTGCCACCACGCTATCGTGAGGAGGGATATGGAATCGATGTTGTCCCAGATATGCAGCGGTGATGGGACACACATGCGCTTATGATCAAGTCTATCCTTTGGTAACAGGTTAAAATGTTTTTGTGTATGCAACATCCAGAGACGAGAACGTGAGGACAACATGCCATGAACTGCTCTCTGCTTCTGCTGTTCCTCAGACGCTATCTGCTGACATTGTAAACGCTGTGTCGATAAAATGCAGCGATAATGCATACATTAATTTAATGAATCTTGAATGAAGGACGCCTAGTCCAGGGGGGGGGGTTCCAAGTCAACCAATTGGAGGTTTCGAACGGACACTTGATCGGAGTTAAAGTGATGAAACCCTGAGTGGTCCCACATCCATCTAGAATAATAATAAATGCCTGAGCAGAAGTTCCGGAACCTTCTAAACTCGATAGGGGATAACTTTAAGATACCCCTTTCATTCCAGCGATGCATTGCGACTTAGCCCAGGAGGGAATCTCACTGCGGCACGACAAGGCAGGACAAAAAGTTTCTGACCAACATTTACCAATCAACAAAGCCAATCGAACGATTGTAAGCCGGGCGGGCCAGTAAGAGTGAAGCAAAAGGATGCTTTGGAGGTTAGGTTGGCAAAATGAGCATACTTTATAGACAGTAATATCGAGCGGGAAACAGGGAGGGAGGGCGTGGGCCTTGAAGACCGAAGTAGGGAGAAGCGAAGTAGGGAGAGAGGAGCGAGGAGCGAGGAGAGAGGAGGGAGAGAGGAGAGGAGCAGGCATTAGAGGCAGAAGCAGAAGCAGAAGCCGTACCGAGCAAGACGGGCTCCACTATCGACCACGACTATCTTAGCATCAGCTTTTTTTGTATCGTAAACCTGGACAGCATTTGGAACCTGGATGCTACTACAGTAGGCAAAGCACAGAGAAAGTCGTAGTGCGTTGACGACAAGTACCAGCACGCATGCACCATCCCCCCTCCCCCCCATCCTCTCCTGCTGCCCAATCCCATCCCATCCAAACCCATTAATCGAGCGAGCGAGCGACTTTGTTGCTTTCCCCTACCACTCGTCTGCACAGCTAAAAATCCTGCCTCCCTTTTTTCCTTCAAGCTTTCTTCCTTCTGACCTCTTTCCCTTCTTTCCTCCCCTCCCCCCATCGACAATCTTTTCATTCCTCGGAATAGGAAATCATCATCGACGATATTCGACATCTCGAAATAGATTGTGTGAATCTTTGGCAACAAGGGTTTCTCTGTCTGTTTCGGTGTTGTGTATTTTCTTCTTTTCTTCCGCCAATTCGGGCTTGTTATTGTACCATTACTTGGCTTCGTTGCTCGAACCCAAAGCCGTCAACAACACCAAACTTTACACTCGTTCTCTCAACGCTATCTTTCCTCGTTTGACGCGACGGTTCCAAATAGTGCGAGATTGTACAGCCGCCCGCCGCCCAAAACCAGACAAGGTCATCCACGAAGAAGAAAAAAATACGAAACGTGAAGGAAGGATTTTACATCATTCGCTTCCTTCCTCGTACGGCAACATCTTTGTCTTTCCACAATACTTTGTAATAGAAGAATTCAAATTCGCTCTTTACAGGCAAGAACCTCTTCGAAGGCTCCTGCCAGACCAAATTCATACCATTTACGTGGGATCTGCAACCTAACAGTCGCACGCCCCTAACTAACTTGTATTCGACCGTCTTTTCGACCCGATTTCCATAATTGAAACAGCGCATTTTGCATTCAAGGACTTGCGGAATCATTCACTTTTCCAATGTGCCTTTAATGTAAGTTTTGAAATTCATCAGCTGTCAAAATCTCCACGTCAACAAACCACCAAGTACCGAGTCTCTCATAATTTTGGGACCGGTCTATTGTTAAGTCGGTGATTGGAAATGAGCAGTGACTAACACTGTGACCACAGTAACTGTCTTTGAAACGCAATCATGTCGGGACAACCACAGCAGGGCCATTACGACGATGGCTACGGCCATCAGCCGGGGAATACGGAATCCTATTACCAGGACGAGCATGGTCAACAGTATTACGATGAACAAGGCCACGGTGGCCACCAGCAGCAAGGCGGAGATGGGTATTATGATGAGTCGTATGTTTTTTTCCAGGCACATCACACAACTTGAAGCGGATGCTAACAGATGTGAACAGAGGATACTACAATGCCGATGCCAACAACCCATATCAGCAAGATGGAGGCTACTATGAGGGCCAAGAACATGGAGGACAATATCAAGACGAGTACTACAACGATCAGTACTACGACCAAAATCAAGCTGGTCAAGCTCCCCAGGGTAAGCGCCGCGGTGATTCCGAGGAAGATTCAGAAACATTTAGCGATTTTACCATGAGATCAGATATGGCACGAGCTACGGATATGGACTACTACGGACGAGGCGACGAAAGATATAACAGCTACAACGAAAGCCAAATGGGAGGTCGCGGTTATCGACCACCATCATCCCAAATCTCCTACGGCGGGAATCGATCTTCGGGTGCGTCAACACCAAACTATGGAATGGATTACAACAATGTTCTCCCAGCCGGACAGAGGTCCCGGGAGCCATATCCAGCCTGGACTTCGGATGCTCAAATTCCACTCTCCAAGGAAGAGATTGAGGATATTTTCTTGGATCTCACAGCCAAATTTGGTTTCCAACGGGACAGCATGAGAAACATGTACGACCACTTCATGACCCTCCTCGACTCCAGAGCCTCTCGTATGACGCCAAACCAAGCCCTTCTGTCTTTACACGCCGATTACATCGGAGGTGACAATGCCAATTATCGAAAATGGTACTTCGCCGCTCATCTCGATCTGGATGATGCAGTCGGATTTTCCAATATGAAACTGGGCAAAGGCGACCGTCGTACTCGTAAAGCTCGTCGCGCAGCAAAGAAGAAGGCAGGTGCCGACCCTCAAAATGAAGCCCAGACATTGGAGCAGCTGGAAGGCGACAACAGTCTCGAGGCGGCCGAATACAGATGGAAGACTCGCATGAACCGAATGTCTCAACATGACCGTGTTCGCCAAGTTGCCTTGTTCCTACTCTGCTGGGGTGAAGCCAATCAAGTTCGATTCATGCCTGAATGTTTGTGCTTCATTTTCAAGTGCGCCGACGACTATCTCAACTCACCGGCTTGTCAAAATCTGGTTGAGCCAGTCGAGGAATTCACGTATCTGAACCAGATTATCACCCCCCTCTATCAATACTGTCGTGATCAGGGTTATGAGATTCAAGACGGCAAGTATGTTCGTCGTGAGAAGGACCACAACCAGATTGTCGGTTACGATGACATAAATCAACTTTTCTGGTACCCTGAAGGTATTGAACGAATCATTATGGGCGAGGAGAAGTCTCGTCTTGTGGACCTTCCCCCGGCTGAGCGGTACCCCCACTTGAAGGACGTAATTTGGAAAAAAGTCTTCTTCAAGACTTACAAGGAGACGCGTTCCTGGTACCACATGTTGGTGAACTTCAATCGTATCTGGGTTATCCACATTACTTCTTACTGGTTTTTTACTGCTAAGAACTCGCCTACCCTTCTCGAAAAGCATTACGAACAACAACGCAATAATCAACCTCCAGCATCTGCTCAATGGTCCGCTGTTGCGTTGGGAGGTGCCGTTGCAACTTTGATCATGATTGTTGCTACGATCTTCGAATGGACTTACGTTCCTCGTCGATGGGCAGGAGCTCAACATTTGACTAAAAAGCTTTTGTTCCTCTTGGCTGTTCTCGCTCTCAACGTTGCACCCAGTGTTTACATCTTCATTGTCCCTAACACTCAAAAAACGCAGCTTGCTTTGGTGCTCGGAATTGTACAGTTCTTCATTGCCTTGGTCACCTTCTTGTTCTTCTCGATCATGCCAATGGGTGGATTATTCGGCAGTTACTTGACACGGAACTCTAGGCAATACGTTGCCAGTCAAACATTCACAGCTAGCTATTATCGTCTTAGCGGTAACGACATGTGGATGTCTTATGGTTTGTGGGTCTGTGTTTTCGGCGCTAAGCTCGCCGAATCCTATGCCTTCTTGACCTTGTCATTCCGTGATCCTATCAGATACCTGTCTTCCATGGAGATCAGGCATTGTGTCGGTGATGCCATCATTGGTGACGTTCTCTGCAAGCTGCAACCCAAGATTCTCCTCGGTATCATGTTCATCACTGATCTTACTCTGTTCTTTTTGGACACTTATATGTGGTATATCATTTTGAACACTGTCAGCTCTGTGGCACGATCTTTCTACCTCGGTGTCTCTATCTGGAGTCCTTGGAGAAACATCTTCTCTCGACTTCCCAAGCGTATTTACTCCAAGGTGTTGGCCACAACCGACATGGAAATCAAGTACAAGCCAAAGGTTCTAATTTCCCAAATTTGGAACGCCATTGTCATTTCCATGTACAGAGAGCATCTTCTTGCCATCGATCACGTTCAAAAGCTGCTGTACCATCAAGTCCCTTCTGAGCAAGAAGGAAAGAGAACACTTCGTGCACCAACGTTCTTCGTGTCACAAGAAGATCACTCTTTCAAGACCGAGTTCTTCCCAAGTCAAAGTGAAGCTGAGCGTCGTATTTCCTTCTTCGCTCAGTCTCTGTCAACTCCTATTCCTGAGCCGGTACCAGTCGACAACATGCCCACTTTCACTGTCATGATTCCTCATTATGGTGAAAAGATCTTGTTTTCTCTTCGTGAGATTATTCGTGAGGATGAGCCATATTCCCGTGTCACCCAGTTGGAGTACTTGAAGCAATTGCATCCTCATGAATGGGACTGCTTCGTGAAGGACACCAAGATTTTGGCCGACGAGACATCACAATTCAATGGCGAGAACGAGAAGAATGAGAAGGATACCGCCAAGAGCAAGATTGACGATCTTCCATTCTACTGCATTGGTTTCAAGTCAGCAGCTCCGGAATACACTCTTCGTACTCGTATCTGGGCATCATTGAGAGCTCAAACACTTTATCGTACTATCTCCGGTTTCATGAACTACAGCCGTGCTATCAAGCTCCTCTATCGTGTTGAGAATCCGGAAGTCGTTCAAATGTTCGGTGGCAACTCTGATAAGCTCGAGCGTGAATTGGAACGTATGGCCCGTCGCAAGTTCAAGCTCTGTGTTTCTATGCAACGTTACGCCAAGTTCAAGAAGGAAGAAATGGAAAACACTGAATTCCTTCTTCGTGCTTACCCTGATCTTCAAATTGCCTACTTGGACGAGGAAGCCCCTAGTGCCGAAGGCGAGGAACCACGCATTTACTCTGCCCTTATCGACGGTCACTCTGAGATTATGGAGAATGGTATGCGCAAACCTAAGTTCCGTGTTCAACTCTCTGGTAACCCAATTCTTGGTGATGGAAAATCCGACAATCAAAATCACGCCATCATTTTTTATCGTGGCGAGTACATTCAAGTCATTGACGCCAATCAAGACAACTATTTGGAAGAATGCTTGAAGATCCGCAGTGTTCTTGCTGAATTCGAGGAAATGACTACCGACAATGTCTCGCCATACACTCCTGGTGTCGTCAACCCAAAGACCAACCCTGTCGCTATTTTAGGTGCTCGTGAATACATTTTCTCTGAAAACATTGGTATCCTCGGTGACGTCGCTGCCGGAAAGGAACAGACATTCGGTACTCTTTTCGCACGTACGCTTGCTACTATTGGTGGAAAGCTTCATTACGGACATCCTGATTTCTTGAACGGTATTTTCATGACAACTCGTGGTGGTATTTCCAAAGCTCAAAAGGGTCTTCATCTGAACGAGGATATTTACATTGGTATGACTGCTCTTCTTCGTGGTGGTCGCATAAAGCATTGCGAGTACTACCAATGTGGCAAAGGTCGTGATCTTGGTTTTGGCTCAATTCTGAACTTCACCACAAAGATTGGAACTGGTATGGGTGAGCAAATGCTCTCTCGAGAGTACTACTACCTCGGAACCCAACTCCCCATCGATCGTTTCTTGTCTTTCTACTACGCTCATCCTGGTTTCCATCTGAACAACACTTTCATTATGTTGTCTGTCAATTTGTTCATGATTTGCTTGATCAACCTGGGTGCCCTCCGCAACCAAGTTATTGAGTGTGACTACAACACCAACGTTCCGATCACCGATCCTCTTTATCCTACCGGCTGTAACAACATTATTCCTATCACTAACTGGGTCTACCGTTGTGTTATCTCGATTTTCATCGTCTTCTTCATCTCTTTCGTACCTCTTACTGTACAAGAGTTGACTGAACGTGGTTTCTGGCGTGCCTCTATGCGTCTCGGCAAGCAATTCTGCTCTCTGTCTCCGTTCTTCGAAGTATTCGTCTGTCAGATCTACGCCAATTCTTTCCAAAACGATCTCTCGTTCGGTGGTGCTAGATATATCGGTACTGGTCGTGGTTTCGCAACGGCTCGTATTCCATTCGGTGTTTTGTTCTCTCGGTTCGCAGGTCCATCGATCTATCTTGGATCTCGATTACTCATGATGCTTTTGTTTGCTACTGTTACTGTCTGGCAACCTGCACTCACTTACTTCTGGGTTACGCTTTTGGCCCTCTGTATCTCTCCATTCTTATACAACCCGCATCAATTCGCCTGGAACGACTTCTTCATCGATTACCGTGACTACCTTAGATGGCTTTCTCGCGGCAATTCTCGTTCTCACGCATCCAGTTGGATCGCCTACTGCCGTTTGTCACGTACCAGAATCACGGGTTACAAGCGAAAGATTCTTGGAGATCCGTCCTCGAAGATGTCTGGTGATGTTCCCCGTGCGCCATTCCTCAACCTTTTCATGGGTGAAATTGTCAGTCCTCTCTTTGTTATTGCCGTTACCCTGATCCCATACTTGTTCATCAATTCTCAAACCGGTGTCATCCCGGATCACAACAACAATGAGCCAACTGAGGCCAAGAACATCTTGATCCGCGTTGGTATTGTGGCCTTTGTTCCTATTGCTGTCAATGCTGGTGTTCTCGCCGCAATGTTCGGTATGGCTTGTTGTATGGGTCCACTTCTCAACATGTGCTGCAAGAAATTCGGTGCAGTTCTTGCTGCTATAGCTCACGGAACTGCTGTCGTCATGTGCCTCGTCTCCTTTGAAATCATGTTCTTCTTGGAGGGTTTCGTATTCGCCAAGACGCTGCTTGGAATGATCGCTGCAGCTGCCATCCAGAGATTTATTTACAAGCTCATTGTCTGTTTGGCTCTGACTAGGGAATTGAAGACCGACACTTCCAATATTGCCTTCTGGACTGGTAAATGGTACTCCATGGGATGGCATTCATTTACTCAACCCGGTCGTGAATTCCTTTGCAAAATTACCGAGCTCGGCATGTTTGCTGGTGATTTCGTTCTTGGACATCTCATCTTGTTCATCATGCTTCCTGTCATCGCTATTCCCCAGGTTGACAAGATTCACTCTGTCATGCTCTTCTGGCTCCGACCAAGGTATGTTTTATTAATCAACTCCTTGACCTTGTATCTATACTAATTCTATCTAGTCGACAAATCCGTCCACCAATTTACTCAATGAAGCAATCTAAATTGCGCAAGAGACGTGTCTGGCGTTATGCAGTTCTTTATTTCGTTATGCTAATCGTCTTCCTTGCTCTCTTGGTGGGACCACTCGTTGCCGGCAAGATGATCTTGACCGATAGCTTGATTAATAGTATTCCAATGAAGCTGATGCAACCCATCCATCAAAACAACAATGATACCCTAAACCGCACCGAGACTGGTACTGGTGCAGTAAGCGGCGCTCTTGCATCAGCAACAAGCACCGGTGCAGCAAAGGTTCGATTGTTCTAATCTGGGCACTGTATAGATGGCTTCTGGGGCTGTAATATAGAATGGGATAGGTTGCAGTACATTAAAATGATCTTGGAATTGATGCGTGGCCATCGTCTCTTAGCGGCGTGTTTTTCGATTTTGAGTTTCGGTGTTTGCATGGTACAGGTACACGGCTTTAGATATTTGTTTCTTTTCTTTTTTCCTCCTTTATTGGTTCCCGATAATGACCTCTAAGAACAATGCTGGTATACTTAAGGTTTCTACGCCTTGGGCTATCAGTTTACCGCTGTAATGCGTGGCAGCACGAAGATAATCCAGAGTCTTTATAAATGAATATGAGCATAATTTTTTGGTTAGCCAATCCTTGAGTAGTTGGTTTCCAGGTAGTGATGGTGATATTAAATTCATTTTAACAATAATGATATTTGCTAAGTGCTGGTCTGATACATGCCTTTGAATGGAAAGGATAAAAACTTGCTTTGCTACTTTTGTGTGATAAATCTAATACAACTAAATATGGCAATACGGCTATAGTAATTGAATTTGAAAGTTGTAATACAGAGCTTGTTGACAGCAGAATGAATCCCTCCCTCACCCAGTGCTGTGTTGTGCCGCCAATTTAAAATCATCGGTCATTCCGTTACGCGAGGCCGACGCGACAACCATCGTCAAATAAGCCAGGTCATTTTTATTTCCTGCGCAAGGGAAACGGGAGTCTTGTCACCTTATTTCTCAACCAGATATCCTTCACATTCAAAATACAAGAGACAATCGCCATAATGGATCTCCAGGAGATCCAGTCTTATGTGGTTCGTTCCATGAACGAAGTCACATCGACTTTCCAAAAGGTCCCGGGCTCTGCCATGCTCATCCGCTACATTCAATCAAGTTATCAGAATGACCCGGTGCGATCTGTGATTGAGTTGGTTTTGGTTATCTTCTTCATACGATATCTTCTGGCTCCCAGTTATGCAACCCATAATGGAAACTTTGTGCAATTGACCGAGGAGGTGAGTGACAAGTTTTCCCCTTTTCTGCCATTTTGTTTCAGCTTTCTTTGCCTCTCAAGATGTGCAGAAGTGGTTTATGTGAGGGGCAGAAAGCAGAAAGCAGAAAGCTGATACTTTACTTCGTAGGAGATCGATGAACTCGTGGATGAATGGCAACCGGAACCGTTGGTTGCGAAGATGACCCCTTTTGAAGAAGCGGACGCCGAGAGACTTCCTATCATTGTGGGGTGAGTCCTTTTCTCTCTTCATCTTTTTTTCTACTCTGCAGTGTGCTAACGTAGACATAGCCCAACTGGTCCAAAATCCAAACTCTCAAATGGCAGAACCGTAACGAATCTAGCATCCTACAACTTCTACAACTTTGTCGGAAATGAACAAGTCAAGGAAAAGGCAATCCAAACTCTTCGAACTTATGGTGTAGGACCCTGTGGACCTCCTCAGTTCTACGGCACACAGGATGTTCACATGAAGACGGAAGCGGACATTGCATCTTGCTTGGGCACGGAAGGCTGCATTGTCTATGCTCATGCGTTCTCTACCATTTCCAGTGTTATTCCTGCGTTCTGCAAAAGAGGCGACATCATTGTAGCGGATCGTGCGGTCAACTATTCTATCAGAAAAGGGTTACAGATCTCGAGAAGCACAGTCAGATATTACGACCACAACAACATGGAAGATTTGGAGCGGGTTCTACAAAAGGTGGTGAAGGAACAGGCAAAGAGACCGTTGACCAGAAGATTCATTGTAACCGAGGCGCTCTCCGAGAATGTAGGCGATTGTGTCGACCTGCCTAAGCTTGTAAGTATCCGGGAAACCTGCCGTGGAGAATTGCAAGCTAATGATCTACAAGATTGAACTCAAGCTCCGCTACAAATTCCGCCTCATGCTCGACGAAACGTGGTCATTTGGTGTTCTTGGACGAACTGGTCGCGGTCTTACCGAAGCTCAGAATGTTGATGCCTCGCAAGTGGATATGCTTATTGGATCACTCGCCGGACCTTTATGTGCTGGAGGTGGTTTCTGCGCTGGATCGAATGATGTCGTTGAGCATCAGCGTATTACCGCTGCTTCGTATACCTTCTCTGCTGCTCTACCGGCTATGCTTGCAACGACTGCTAGCGAAACCTTGAACATGCTGCAAACCAATCCTGAGGTCCTGGTCCAATGTCGAGAGAATATCAAGGCTATGCGAGCTCAGCTTGACCCAAGGAGTGATTGGGTGTACTGCACTAGTTCTATTGATAACCCGGTTATGTTGCTTGTGCTTAAGCCGGACATTGTGAACTCTAGACGTTACAGCTTGGAGGAACAAGAGAGGATTCTGCAAGAGTGTGTTGACGAGGTATGCTTCCCCTTGCCCACTTCATTCGGCTTTTAAGACTTTCTAACATTCAGTGAATTAGACTCTTGCAAACGGCGTCCTTATCACGCGTCTAAAGAGCATGCCGGTATACAACAATGGCAACGAGAAGGACGAGTGGAAATTGCAGCCAGCGCTGAAAGTGTGCATCACCACGGGCTTGTCCAAGAAGGAGATTGAAAAGGCCGGTGTCACTATCCGACATGCCATTACGAAAGTTTTGACGAGAAAAGCAAGTACTAAATTGGCATTGCCGATGGCAGCTTAGACGATAGATGAGATTGGGACGGCGTTTCTGTTTTCTGCATGCATGTCGACATTTGCATATGATAGATGAGGGATGAGGATCTGATTGGGGGGGTGGTGTTAAGATTGTAATGTATAATAAATCTGTATGAAGTGGTTATGAATGAGAGGGCTGTATAGTGTGAGGTTTAGTACTGTAAGTAGGTATGCAGTATGTATGTGGATGACTGGGGAGGAAGGGGTTATGATGAAGATGGATTGTTTAACGCTTTACATATTGTTGTTTCTTCCGATATGAATGGTCTTGGTGAAGGTAGATGCATGCATACATAACATGACGCTTTCCTGCGTGCGTGGTTAAAAGGTGAAATGAACATTTACCAGTCGAGCTCTCTGGGCTAGAAGCATCATGGTTATCATCATGGTTATCATCAGCAGCAGCAGCAGCAGCAGCGTCATATGGGAGAATTGGCCCAGACTGGCGAAAGTGGAAATACAGTACTGCATTTACCAAGCGACATGTCACCAAACTGGTAACGAAGTACTGTACTGTACGGACGTACGTACTGCACTGTGCTAGTATGGAATCTTCTAGATCAATCAATCAATCAATCAATCAATCAATCAATTACCGCGTCACCTTGTCTTATTACAGTCGTTTGTTCAACTTTGTTCCGTGCATTCGTTTGTTTGCTCGCTCGTTTATTCATTCGTTCTTTTACCGGGTAAATTCATCGATGGATAGATGGGATGGATGTTCTTTGGGTTTTCGGTGATGCCGCTGCAGTGCAGGAAGTATACTTTGTAAGTTGGGATAGTACAGTACTTCGTATGCGTGCGTGGGGGGGAGAGACTTCTACGAAAGGAAAGACAGCGAGTGAGTGGAGTGGCTCTACACCGCCGCTGGGTTTGGCGAGGTTCTGGAAGGGCTGCAATGGAAGATGGGCGGGACGGCGGGACGGCTGGCTGGGTGGATGGGAGATTTTACTTTACGAAATACAAGTAAGTGTAAGTTACTTGGTAAGAGCGTCAGGACGGGAAGGCTTCATCGGACGTAACCGTCGCATTAGCCGGATATGGAAGTACATGCTTTAGTAGTACTTACTTTAGTAGTACTGTAGATTAGATCTGCTGGTACCTGATTGCAGCCAATCACCGGCTGCTGGTACCTGATTGCAACGGTCGGTCAGTCCAGCACGAAAGGAGAGTAGAGTAAGTAGTATTGCTGTAAAGTAGTCCAGGTACAGGACGCACACATCCATGAATCTGCCGGTAAAAAGACCGGGATTGGACGGGACGAGTGCGTAAATTGTCCTTCTCCTTCTCTTTTTTTCTTCTTCTCCAGCGCTTGGGGCTGGATTCTGGGTCGGGGATTGGGGATTGGGATTGCATCCTGTGAGATTAAAGGATGGGGGGAGTTCCACTCGACCGTCGCGGCTTGATTGCTTGTGTAGATTGGGAGTGCTTGGTATGAGGAGGAGGATGAGGGAGAGGGTGAGAGTGAGAGTGAGGATGAGGGTGAGGGTGAGGGTGAGGGTGAGGATAAGATGAGGATAATGAGATGTTTAGGAGGCAACGAGAAAGAGAACAATAGCAAAGAGATTCTGCCGGATGGTGCATGTTGTGTGCATATTCCGATGAAGCACGAGATTCAACTACTCTTTTGCAAGATGACTGTACACCAAGTTATCGCTTGCTTAATCCTTAATCTCTCAATCGCCTCGACTCTGCCTTCTACGCTCGTTCGTATCTGAAACCCCTGATCCCTTCGAACGTTCGTCCGTTCTCGCTCTCGCCCTCGCCCTCGCCCTCGCCCTCGCCATCACTCATCCTCGTTGCTTTCTACTTCGTACAGTACAAAGTATTATGTGTCTTGTCTTTCTTGTCTGCCAGTGTGGAGACGGCGGAAGAAACTTGTGCAATTTCTAGACTTCTTCCTGCTCAGGGCTTCAAGGATTCCTTCGTATACTTTATCTTCCATTTCATCCAACTAATCGACTCGTCTCCGCTTCGTTGCTCCCCTCGACAAATCATCTGCTCTTGCTTGCCTTGGACTTTCCTTCATACAACCTTAAACGCTGCTCTTCATATAACCTTAATCGCTGCCCTGGTCGGATTGCTGGTCATCAATAAACAAACAAAAATTCAAAAACACTTGGACATTCGTTCTGTCCAATTTCAATCTCTCTCTCTCTCTCTTACCCTTACCTTACTCTTACTCTCATTTCTCCACACCAAAAGTCGGAATAATTGAAACCAATTGAATTGATTGAGGATCCATTCAAAGTCTTTCATTTACCTACCCACCAGCTGCTACTACAACATCCTCAAAAGCCGCTCTTGATTTCGCCAATCTATCTCAACCACATTCATTCATTCATTCATTCATTCATTCTTCTACTCCCAGCTTTCTTGGCCAGAACAAGAAAGTCCACCATCTCACATACCCGAAAAGTTGGAAAGGGAAAAAAAAAACAATACAGCTGCAATATCGCCGTGCGCTTTTGCTCATTCCTTACATCGACCTAGAAGCAACATCGTCGCCTCACATTCCTTCACCTATTGACAAGGTTCGTTGTAATCCATTTGCGCATGTGTTCGGTGTCTGTCGCAAAGGCATCTGGATCCAAAGTCGACATCATATAGACCATGAGCTTTCCCCATGCACAAGAGGTGCTCGTCTAGCCTCGACCTCGATCCTATCCAGTTTCCTTCCAACGTTGTCGTTCTCTTTTCTGCCGCTTCTTTTACTAACCTAAACTGCTGCTCCGTCACAGATAGATAGAACTTTCTACGCGCGCTTCTATACCGAATTTATTCTTCCTCGATATTCTATTCCAAAATGAAGACGGCTATGTTGTCCCTTGCAGGGTTTTCCCTTCTCCAATTGAGCTTGGCTCAACCATACAGTATGTGGTCCTCATTCGCGCGCGCCGAACTTGACTAATTGTATGTGCCAGATCGTCACAACCACCGTGCCCTTCACAAGAAAAGAGATCTTGTTACGGTTATTGATACGGTTTATGTTGAGGCTACCGAAATTCCAGAGGTTATCGTCTATGTGGACACTGCAGGTGTTCCCTATTCCAGCACCACTCAAACCATCGGTGGGGGAGCAGTCACCACCACATCGGTCACAACTATTACCAATGCAGGCGGCCCTACTGTCGTTGCTGCCCCATTCAGCTCGAGCACCTCGAGCTCAACTTACGAGGTGCCCGCAGCTTCTGCTGTTGTCGTAAAATCCTCCGCTCAGTCGGTCGCCAGTGCCGCAACTCAAACCGCTGCTGCTTACTCTGCTGGTAATTCTGCAAGCGCTGTGGTATCGGCTGCTACATCAAGCGCCGCCGCAGTGGTCGAGTCATCTACAAGCGCCGCAGCAGTGGTCGAGTCATCTACAAGCGCCGCAGCAGTGGTCGAGTCATCTAAAACCTCCTCGGCAGCAAGTTATGCTACTTCGGTCGCTGCCAGTTCTGGTGGATGGGGTTTCGCTTACTCTCCTTACATGGCTGACAAGTCTTGTAAGACTCAAGATCAAGTCAACGCGGATTTCGCAGCCATCCCCTCGGGTTACTCTACCGTTCGTCTGTATGGTGTTGACTGTAACCAAATCACCACAGGCGTAGTTGCTGCCAAGAAGTATGGTTTCAAAATCTTTGCTGGTCTCTTCAACTTCGGCTCGGTTAGCGCCGATACTAACACTCTTATCAAAGCCGTTAATGGTGACTGGAGCACTATTACTACTATCTCTGTAGGAAATGAATGGGTCAACAACGGAGTCACTGATGTTGCCGGTGTTGCCGGTGCTGTGTCTACTGCGAAGTCATTGCTCAGAGCTGCTGGTTACACTGGCGACATTGTCTCGGTCGATACTTTGGCGGCTACGAAATCGTACCCAGCTCTTTGCGACAATCCCGATATTGCTTACTGTGCCGTTAACTGCCATCCGTTCTTCGACACCAACACCGATGCCGCCGGCGCTGGTACTTTCATTACCACGCAAATCGCCGAATTGAGAAAACTTCTGTCGAACCCTAACATGGAAATCGTCATCTCCGAGACCGGATGGCCAGCAAGCGGAACTTCTCACGACAAGGCTGTTGTCTCTAAGGATGCTCAAACCACCGCTATCGCCGCCATCAAGTCTGCCTTCTCATCCAGCCCATCCAATCTCTTCTTGTTCAGTACATTCAATGACTATTGGAAGACCAACTCAGCCGAGCTTTACAATGCTGAACAATCTTGGGGTTACCTGGGTAATGCTCCTTCCGATATTACGGCAGGATTGGTTTCCGCATGATCATCTATTTTGGAGTAATACCCCCGGCGTTCAATGGTTTACTTAGGAGAACGGGAAAAAAGGGAAGAAGAAATTAGATGGGTACATAAATGTGTTGTGTGCGCGCACATGAGCATATAGAAATATCTTGCTTTGCTTGGTTCGATGGGAGAGGAGGAACATACCAACCCTTCGATGAAAAATGAATGACGTGCTTTTTTTTTTTTTTTTTTTTTTTTGTTGTGTAAATTGTTGATGGTATTGTCGGATAGAGATGCACAAGTGCTCTCTTTGTTTGTTGGGTATAGAGTATATATTATGGGGGGTGTAGAAAAGAAGGAGCTCGGGGGATCAGTGGCACGCTTTCTTTTTTTTCGTGGTCATGATCACCACGGGCTGGTTGATGGCTTATTAGTTTCGATGTATATAATTTGATTGATACCTACCTAGTATGATGACCATATTTAACTTGTTTTAGACATAAGGGCAATTGTCACTGTGCAGATAGATGCGGATATGTGTAATTTTATAAAGAACCTAACAAGATGTATATATCTTGATAGTCCATGAGTTTCGCTATGTAATGGCTCGCGGGCTGGCTATTGATTTCTGCTCTATATTCTCGTTATTTCGAGAGCTCATTCATTCTCTTGGATATATACTATTTTTCTTGTGTCATCTTTCATAGAAGAGACACCTCATCTCATAATACCATATCGCCTATCACCTGTTTTTTTTTTCTTCGCCATGCCACATCCGCTACCATGTCTGGTACCTGCCTCCGAATGGCCTAAGTTAGTTATATTTACGATAGATGATCTCATCTATAGTAGGATGTATGTATGTATGTATGTATGTATGTATATATGCGCATATCGATACGAAAAGCTATTACAGGCCCATCCATCCATGAGCGAGCTCTTTAAGTTTAACTTTACGAGAGAGAGAGGTCTATTGGGAGGGATACTACTGTCGTAGAGAGAAAATGGGCTGGCTGGACTTGAATGGACTTGAAATAAGCCTGCCCAACCAACCAACCTCGCTGCTGCAGACTGGTGGGACTTGAAGCTGTGTTTTGCTATTCTTCAAGTTAAGTTTTTTTTTTTGGAGAAGTGGATGCTTGTTACAAATTCTCGAGATGACGCTTGCTGGTTCTGTCTCAAATCTATCCACACTACGAATCTTTCTGTTGTGGATGCCGGAATCGCAGACTAGTTGTTTGATATAACTACAGATGCTAGAGGGGTAGATCATATGCTGTTTTATGTATTTTCGGCCTATCGGGGTGCTTCCAAAAATGCAATTTGTCATGAAAGTAGCCATTCAGACAGAAGAATTACTTTGAAGCTACGAGGTTTCCTCAGTATTCTGCCTTGGCTGCGTGTTAGCGTGCCTGCTTGGACATCCAGGCTGATTGATTGCACTGTTCTACTTGGCCATCTGGAGTGGGAAGGACTATTTGTGTGAGTAGGACAACCTGGGTTCTTTGCTTAATATGAATTTAAACTTGCCGCAGACATGCACCCAGATGCAGATATGTTGTGAGCTTTGAAAGCTGGAGCCTCCTGCTAAGCACCACCCTCCTGCGGAGCATCACCCTCCTGCTGAGGGTCATCCTTCAACTCTGCTCCCTCCGCAACCTCAACAAGCACTTCCCCTGGCCCTTCAGGGTCATCCTCCTCCTTCTCATATTTGGCAGCATTGGTTCCAGATGCATCCAACGCGTCTTGGGCCTCCTTGAAGTATGGAGTGGCCTTGATGACCTGTATAGTATCCTCCTGCTCCTCACCACCATCTGATGAGATTCCAAGGGCTCCAGACCTACTCAACCAACGTTCATGAACCAGAGGTCGAATTTCCGAAGAATTCTTTTTGATATCCGCGATTAACTCAGGTGTCTTCACTATTGGAGCCCACAGACTAAGCTCGTGCAGAAACTTGTCTGGATCACTGACAGCAGTCCAACCCAGGCTGAATGCAACTGAGAGGAGAGGTCCCACGGCAGGAATAAACCCTAGACCGAACGTAATAGCATTCTTCATGAAATCAGCCAACCAGCTACCCTTATCTGCTTCCCCGTATTTGATGTCGAGGCCGCTGTGAGCGCGAGTGATCTTCAACCAATCAAAATCGTAGGCATCAGAGTAAGAATAGCTCACTGGAACGGTTTTAATATTACCGCCGGCGACGATCTTGACGAATTTAGCCGTATACGCATTCACTTTTCGGAATTCGACTGGGCATGAGAGGAGGTTGACAAGTCCGGTGAAGTCGAAGCCAACAGTATAGCCTGGCCAGATTTTGAGGCCAAAAGTCCTATGCGTGGCATGACCATCGAAGTATGATCCTCCACGCCAAATCTGGGTTGTACCACCATGCGTAAAATTCAGTTGTACCCATTTGCTTAGATGGGGATAGTCTTGACTGGCAATGAATGAAACAGGTATATATATTGCTCGGATATAGGCGAGCATCTGAGATTAGCATGTCAGTAGATGCCGTAGCCATGGGACATAAGGTCTCATACATCAATCCATACCCATCGCTCACCATTTTTAGGCATAGGCATTGTCATAAACCAGGCCTACACATCACGTTAACGATATCCATAGGCTCAGACGTCGAGACTCACCTCCGCAGCATCTCCCTTTTCGTGATTCTTGAATCGATTTCCGTTCTGGCAGAGATTATGCTCAACTCTTCTCATGATGTTGCCTTCACTCGGCCCGTAACTGACAGGGAGATGCTTCCAGTTACCATAGTGAGTTCCCCAATTTGATCCTTTGACAATCCCATAGCCCGAGCGCCAATGCGAATAGCCCCTCGGAGAGTTGGCGTTCTTGCTTCCATGGTCGGCTTCCACATTCCAGATGTATTCAATCATGAAATGAGAGTAGAAGTCACTTTCTTTCGTGGCCTGATAGTGATTAGGATTGGAGTTGGTAAGAACACTACGTTCAAAAAAGACAGCACCTTCTGGGTATGGAATTGCCATGATGAAGAATCTGAATTGGATGGTGGTTAGAGAGGATATGCTGGTGAATGATGATGAGTCTAAAGGCAATGAGGGGATTAGGACTTTATATGATCCTCGCTCGAAGTCGCCGAACGAAGACTATCTATCGACCTGACTCTGTTCATATTCAGTACGAGAACATCTCATTACCCAGTCGGCCTGCAGGTCGCCAATCAGGAGCATTATCTCTGGCAACCAGACATTTCAGCTCCTCAATGCATGAAAAAGCCGAACTTTGATGTTATAAGCAACGTTATATGACGACAAATGTGGGATATTCCCGCAACGCTTTCCCTAAATTTGATAAAAATCAATACCTAAGCCTTTTGTATTATGCATTGCGATAATAGCTTACAATCTAGAGACCTATCTCCGAACTTTAATGTGACAGCCTGCCATAGAGTCTCACAAGGACTGACTCGAGATGTGATCATCATCGCAGAGATCATCGTTGGATTGATGAAAACGATAAACTTCTGATTATCCAGTGATGCAAGCCTAGAAAACCATCTACCAAGAAAACTCACGTTGTATCCAACGAGAGTTAAACACATACCTAAGCCAAGGTATAATGCGAGTGTTAGCTAAAAGATAAAAGACATGCATATATGATAATACCTGAGGGGCAAGCCAGCGTTGGAAGTTGATATTCAATACAATGTATACCATTAGAGCCAAAAAATGTTCGAGTCAGTGCATGTTCGAGTCAGTGAATATAGCTAGGAAAGTCAAGTCCAGGGTGGGTGCAGATACATATACATAACAAATAATTGCGCGCATTTGCAGAGCGTTTCACTCCATAGCTGGTGCAGTTATTTGACCGTGCTCCCTGGCCTAGATCTATGCAACGCCCCGCACGAATGCACACCAAAAAAATTATACTGTATCCTAGCGACCGGGGGGTCGCTGGCGACTATTGCTGAGCACGCTCGCCCGCGCACCGACAGCCAGACGGATGTGGGAAGTCTGGCAAGGGCGAGAGAAGGGGGCCGGACGCCGGGTACTGGGCGAAAAACGACGAGACCGGGGGTGCAAAGGCGTTTATGCCCCGCTTCGGCTTCTTCGTGCGTCATACATATATTGTATCCAACACTGTTAACAATGTCGGGAGGATAGCAATAGCCATTTCCTGCGCACGAGTCACCTCTAAGGGCGCTTGTAGCATGCTTGTAAAGCGGAACACCACTACAGGAATGGCATTCGGCGCCTAGAACATCTTAGCCACAGCCATCAGTCATATCTGGCGTTGAGCTACGAGAGCAAGGCCGATCGCCAACAGAGGATAAGTTGGTTGCATAATAAGAATTCAAGGTGAAAACTGACATTGAAAATATTATATTTAGCGGCGCACCTTCCTCATTCTACTTAGTTCTATACCTATCAGCTTTAACACGCGCTTTCTAACAGCTGACAAAGGCATCATAAATCCAAGCCATGGTGTGACGAACCACTAATAAAAGTGCTGAATGACCCTAGAATTTGCAACTAAAGAACCAAGAAGATCCTAAGATCTCGCGGGCTTATATACATAAAGATGTCACGTGTAGCCATATGAATCACGTGTTTGTGGCACGTGCACGCTAGGTGCTCAGGAGGCCTGCCCGGGACGCGGGTGCTTCGGCCTGAGCCTTAAGGCATCCGCGTGCGATTCAGTTCAAATTGTCACAATAAATATAATAACGAAATCAAAATTATATTAGACTTTAAAAATATTAATCGATAATAATATAATCAAACCAAATATAATAGAATAAGGAGAGAGAGCTTGACAGGCGGAAGGGTATACGTACTCGGTCTGCCCACAACAAGATTATTCGTTTGAGCCCCATTCCATTCAAGCTCTACTCGAGCCTCACTCGGCAAATAATAGTGTTTTACTGTCATGTTGGGCAAAACAGTATACATTATTATCCACATAAGCACTCGCTTCGCCTGTCTTTAGCACCTTCTAATTGCCATGACAGAGCTGGGCCTCAGGGCGGCATGTCAACGTGGCAGTGTCTTCTGAAGGCACGACCATATATATACCTTTTGAAACCTACATCACCTCTGTCAAAGAGATGGATCAACCCAGACCAATAGTAGCCATCCACACGGGGCCTGCCCAGCCCAACCCAACCCATGATATAGATAGGTAGACTTTGCTTTTCTTTCCCCCAATCCCGGTTTCCCCTACCAAGCAAAAGCCATCCCGTCCACTCATCCACACGCCCTCACACCTCAACCATATCATAATGGCCCGTCTTCCCCGCATGGCCCGCCGCCTCCTTCTCCCCATGCACCACCGCCCCGCACTCATTACACTTAATCGCCATGCCGCCCGTATCGGTAAAATAATGCTTCGCCTGCAGCAGGCGGCAGAGCTCGATCGCGGAGTTGATTATGGATGTGTCGGAGATGTCCCAGATCTTTTGGTCTTGGGACGGGTCGTTGGAGAGAGGCGTTTGTGCCACAAGATCATAGTGGATGCCGCTGTAGATTAGGATGCACCGATGCTGGGCGGGAGTGGGTGGAGGGAAGGTGTGGGGGGTTAAGGACTGGGGGGTTATTAGCTGAGGGATATTCAAAACCAAAAAAAAAAAAAAAAAAAAAAAAAAAAAAAAAATTATTTTTATTTTTTTATGTATTTTATTTTATCCCCTTTTTTTTATAATTTTGAAAGTCGCTCCCTCGATTTAGCAACATAGATGGATAGAATTTTGCGGGTATACTGCAGCTGGAGAATATAAAAGAAAGAAAAACGTACCTGCACATCCACACAAACAACTTCAACCCCAAAAGCCTCAGCTAATATCCCCAGCTCGATCGCACCGCCCCATGCATCGGCGGTTTGGATCCAGCGACAGTAGTCATCGGGAGCTTGCTCTAGAACGACTTTGCTGTAGACGTCGGGTTTGGCTTGGATAGTGCTGGCGACGAGAGAGCGCAGCTCGTGCATGGAGAGGTCGTCGCCGGGGAGCACGGCGGTCCCGAACGCTCGGAATAGGCAAGAGTTGTCGTCAGGCATTACACGGAGGACTGGGATAGGGGGTGTTGTTAGTTGGTGGGTTTGGTGTGGGAGAGGCAGAGGGGTGGTTGGAGTGAGGGATGGAGGGAGAGAGTGGGAAGCAGGTAGTTTTAAAACAGTGTTGCTTAATCGGACACTGGCCGCCCCTTTCTGATAGTCATAAACGTGTTGAAAGACGACCACGACGATTCTCGTAGATGGGTCGTCCATGTAAAGAATCAAAATAGCAGAAAGATTCAAATAGTCTCACCTAATGTAGCCCCACGATCCGGAAGAGGAATCTCCGGCACATCACCCTCCATTCCCTTCCGCTTCAAAGCTACAGGACCAGCCGGCTTTGATGAAGACCCTCCTATCCCCGCAAACGAATACGTTGGCTCTCCTGCCTTCGTCTCCCCTTCCTGCTTCTTTGACGCCACATCCACGGGCACAGATGGCCGAGCTGCTGGTTCTGTTTTCGCAGAAGACGGACTATCTTTTGCGCTAACAGTCAGCTGCTCGTTGTTCAACTTCACATCAAGCTTGCTCAGCGGCAGTGAAGGGTCGCTTTGCGAGAGCAGGAGTGGTTGGGGTGGGTACCCGTATTTGACATCGAAACTGGTGATGGATGTTTTGGAGACGATTTCAGAGATGAGATCGCTTACTTTGGCATCATCAGGAAGGGTGATGGTACTGGTGCCTTCTGGGCCACGGAGTCGCATGCGCATTTTGGGAGATGGGTGGCACGTGGTTTATTGGGAGGTTTGTGTCGGATTAAAGATATCTAAAAAGGAGGAGGGTATATGGATGTTGCTATGGATATATCGACAATTAAAACTTTGAGATACGTGATGGCATACTCATTTAACGATACGAGAAGTAAAGTATACAAATCACAAATGGTGGGAAATATAGTGAATCCAAAATGTGTTCTGCGCAAGTCTAGAAAGACCCTTGTTGTCGTTTATCTCAGTAAATCAGACTCTATTTCAACAATTAGGCTTACTAGTACTCTGATTAGTAATTAGTACAGTTTTAAGTGATATATCTATTAAAAAGCGGAGGTTTACAATAAAAAGTAGAGGTTTATTATAAAAGGTAGATTGTTAGTTTACCTAGGTTCTATTACTTTCCTCTGTATTAATTAGAGACTAGAACGCCTAATTATTAAAATAGAGTTTGAAGGAAAATAGTCTTTTTTTTTATAGGAACTTAAGTAAAATAATAACTTTTAGACTTTAATCGTAATAATATACTTTGTACTTTTAATAATATCTAAATTGGAAATTAAATATACTAATCGAAAGCTCTTAATTGATTCTATTATTCTTATTATTTATAGATTTCTAGCTTTTCTACTATATTATTATTATTATTCCTAGAAGTTAGTTTTACTAGTCTACTTTCTTTATATAATATACTTTAACTTTTAAGTTTAATATAAAGAATATTTAAGAACTTCGATAATAGTAATTATAATTATTATTTAAATATTGAAGAAGAAAGATAGTCTTCTAGTTATAATATTCTACAACTTCGATTATATATATAGAATAAACTATAAATAATAATTAATACTCTTATTAAATTAAACTAGAGCTTTGAGACTTTGATCGAATACTAGACTTAAGAGATAATATCTAATAGTAAAGAGATTATACTAAAGTCTAAGAAATATAAAATAATCGATATATAAAAAAAAGTATTTATTAAAGTAATAAATTAATTTTCAATTAATATTTATTAGAGAGAATTTAATATTCTTATCTCTTAGCTCTACTTTAGTTAGTTTAATTCTAATATAGATATAGAGAATTTCTAATTTTCTACTCTATATTAA
>JAJCXA010000172.1:0-69680 GCA_026770245.1 Clarireedia aff. paspali H2
TACCCTCTGTGGCAAAACCCACCAAATAACATTTGTTCTTGGGAGGGGAGAGTATTTTCTTTGGTTTGGGGGCCCACTCCTCAATCAAGCCGCCTCCCCTAGCGTTTTGAGAACCGCGCTACTCCCACACGCTACCGCTCGCGAACCCTTTTCAAGGATCTAGTTTCCGCCGAAACAGTATATCAAATCATGATTCACGGCGAAGAACATGTGCCTAGGGCCTTTAGAGATGAAGGCATGTCATCAATCACTATTCCAAATGCTCATATTGAATGTACCGTTGCGGCATCATGCGCTGAGGATAGTTGGAGTTCAATATTATCGCCTAGAGTCGCGAGGCTCTTCTGGAGCCATTTCCACAGCAAAATTGTTGATGCCTATTACTGAGCACAGAGAATCAAGATCCACAATCTCAGAACAGCCAACCTAAGCTTTCGCGACAATGGGTTATTAACAGCCAAACTTCCTAAGTGCATGCCGAAACCTGATTTGGACGACGAGGAAAAAGTAGAGAAGAATTATCTTCCGGCCGTGCACAGCTGTCTTCGTCGGACTCTAGGTGCGAAGGAGGTGTTTATCTTCGACTACATGATCAGGAAGCGTGAGCTTTCGTTTCCATACCAGCCTGAATCGAAGGACAACGCTCCTCAACCTGCGTTATCTGCTCATATCGGTAAGCCGATGTTCCTAATCTTGATCTACAGGAGTTTGGCGGGTCGGCAAAGATTATATTGAGGATGAAATCAAGGGCCAACTGCAAAAGCATTTCAAAGAGAGAGCAGACAAGTTTGGAAAACGATAGTTCCAGATCGTCAAGTAAGTTCATTTACCCATTTACGAGGACAGCTATTCACATATCTCAAGTGTATGGAAACCCCTCGAGGGTCTATTGAGAGACTATCCAATGGCCTACTGCGATGCGAAGACATTGGATCCCAAGAACGATCTCTTAGCTGTCGATGAGGTATTCCCGACGGTTGCGAACGAAGTTTATCAGGTTCTGTATAATCCGAAACACAAATGGTATTATATTCCAGATCAGTTGGATTCGGAGGTCACTATATTTGCGGGATATGATTCACGTCAAGGACAGGGGCTCTCGGTACCGCACTGTTCCTTTGATCTGGGAGATCCAAGTTCTACGGGGCCACGACAGAGTATTGAGGTGCGAGCTTTTGTTTTCTACGATGAATGAAGGAGATGGAGATAGTTTAATTTAGCATGTCAATCTATACTGCAATTTTACTTTTAATGCACTATTGGATCTCATTAAACTTGTGCCCATTCTTACTTCTTCACGGCCTGAACAACAGCCAAACAGGGCCGTTCGAGAAACTCCTGCCAAAACTCTGGGTCCTTCTGTACCACTTCAGCACGCTCATACGGCACAACAGTAATATCAGTCAAACCAAACTTCTCATACATCTCAGTCGACCCTGAATATATAACTTCCAACGAAGAAGAGTCAAACTCAACAGGAGGCGTACAATGTAGCACACAATGATATTTCACACCGCCTGGAATCTCTTCCACCCGCGAACATGTAGCACCATACTTACCTTCCCTCATTATAGGACTCCACGGATCCGCATCTCGAACCCCAATGAACCGACCACCGGGCTTCAGATACGTGACGATATTGCGAAACATACCTTCCAGAACCTCCACGGTGTCGGCAAAACTAAAGATCCAGTTCCCCATCACGATGTCGTATCCGTTTTCTGGAAGGGAGAGATGAGAAAGCGGTTTGGAGACGTCGGCTTCGAAGAAACGGATGACATTTTTGCGTTTGAGGCTGTCTTCAGTTTCTTGCCCGGTCTTGAGCATTCCGGGGGAGATGTCTACGAGGTCGACGGCGGTGGCTCCTAGGTCAATCGCTTGCCGAGCGTGAAGGCCGGTGCCACCGCCTAGGTCGAGGATGCTAGAGGCTAGTTAGATAGATGTCTTTAGTAGTGTAGAGCGGGTGGAGGATGAACTTTCTCCTGGGCTAGGATAGAAAGTTTGAGGAAGATATAAGAACTTAGGTAATTTACGTAAGACCAGTGCAATCTCCGAGTGCTGTTTCGATGAGCTGACTTTCGATCTGGCCGGCAGGGAGTAAGGAATAATCATTATAGGCGGTTGCAGACTTGTCGTAATCTTTCTTGACTTGTTCGGAGACCAACATTGCGGCTTCGTTCGTCAATTGTATGCTATGGCTATGCAGTTGTCTCCAGGTTGGAAGACGTTGTTATACATTAGATGCAACCTGTGAGTCATCTGCATGGTATCTCAGTAACACCTAACATGATTAGCCTAATAAATCTTACACATTTGCTATGTCGTGCCCCCGCTGTCACATTGTTATCTAGCGATGTAGTACAGGAAGAACTCTTGGCCCAAGCATTTGTTCGAGACAACATCGTCGACTAAGACAGCCCGAAGAGCATACTGAAATGGAAGAGTATAACGAAATAGAAAAATACTTTGATCTCAGCGATTCATTTCAACTTGTATCATGTTTATCCATCTCAGTGCCACATGCTAACGTGGCTCTAGGGCTATCTCGTTCACAATTCTTACTCCCAAAGTACCACAACTTTTGACAGATGATAACTTCATTACCTTAGTAAGTTAGTAGACGGTCATCTACCCATCTCCACTTCGCTGTATGTTTAACCTTTGGTTCTCTTGTCCTATCATCTCTTAGTGAACTGCTTGAACGAACGTCGCCGTGCATATATTTCATTGTTCTCTCTATTTTCTTCTATGTTAGCATCAATTATCCTATACGGATGATCTTTTGGCTGACTATGGCCCATGGGTATGGATACCATTTCGCTGGGAGACGACTATGTGGCTGATTGTACGAGACTCGAACAGCACTGGAAGGTAATAAGTGTATGGAACATGCATCATCGGTACTTACTCACACACATTGCACTCGACTGAAATATTTGCACAGTAACTGCAGCCTCAGAAGCCTCAGAAGTCGAGGGACATACTGTAGTCTGTAACAGTCAAGAACAAAATACTTCATCGTTCCAATTATCACCAGTCCACAATATGACCAACTTTAATCAAACGTCTTGGGACTGCATTTATCCCGCAAGCCTTCGAAGGAGATTTATCGGTGCTTTGTTGCGGAAACTTGCGCAATCATGCTCAGCCAAGAAACAAACTTATTCTGGCTCAAGACGTGCTCACTTATTCAGGACAGCTCCTGCTCTTGCCACATTCACAATGGGGAGGGTAAGTCATCAGTATTTTCAGAGGAAAATATGGTTGAATAATCTAAAAGGGGCGTCCTTACCTGTAATTATATCCTCCATCTGTAAAAGCATCTCTAAAAGCATTCATAGTAGGACAAACGAATAGAAACCCTTCTCATAAAAGTGCAGACTTCGATTTTTGGGCGCTGCAATGAGACGCTATATCCCCAGTCTAAGCCGCAAATACTCATGTTGTGAGATCTCCCAATTCCTAACCAACTCTCAGTCGACATAAGGGAACAAAATTTTCTGTAGCTCAACAGCCGATTGTTCCTCAGTGCGTACCAACTTCAAGAGCCTGACACAGCAGCACACCATCATGAAGCTACCTCTCCTCTACTCCATCTTGCTGTTCGTCAACTCTGCCCTCGCCCATCTCCAAGATCCCCACTTCCCAGGCTACGGATTCCACTGGTATGACCCCGTCTGCGGATATGCTTGTTACAACGCGCTCTCCCGTGCCTCGCTATCCTGTTCCACGGGAGCTACCACATCCATCTCATGCCAGGGCAGCGACTCCGCCTTTCTAACTACGTTAGCATACTGCATGAGCACGAGATGCGACTCCGATAACGTGCCGGCCTGGAAGAGAGAGTAATTTTGGGCTACGACGTTGATGGTTATGGATGGGGGTATGAGTATGAGTGATGTGGATATGGATACCGTGCTGAGTGATGTACTGGACAAGGAGATAGAGGTTGAGTCACGTTTAAACATACACGCTTTGTTGAATAGGGAGGCCGAAGCAGGGTATGCAAAGGTCGGTGTCGTTGTGTGTGGGCCGGGTGGGATGTGTGACGATGTTAGAGCTGCAGTTGCTGGGTTGGGACAGTCGGGGAAGACGATCTTTGAGTTGGAGGTTGATGCATTTTCTTGGTAGTTGTTAGAAGAAAATTCGTCGTGATTCTGCACTGACAAGAATATTGCATAGCTTCTTCGGATTCAGGTGCTTGCCATAGTGACTGGCTCCTTCAGAATAGTCGTGTCGTTCGTGAAGGATCGAGAAGCTCCTGTGGCGTGATGAGAAGCTCGGGAAAATAATTAGCAGACTCTGAAGCGTAGACAATCCGTCATCAGTGTCTTCAGATGCCCGCCACTGTCTGACTATGACGAGCCGTCTGGGCTCACGTCCTCGGGACATGATAACTCATTCACCACCTATCAAGCTTCCCCATGCTCGAAATAAACTCGGTCTTTGAGTGGTTTATTCTACAAATAAGTAAACTAGCAAGATATCAATCGAGCAACGAGGAATAAGTGTCAGTGATAATGAAGTAGTGGTTAATGAATTGGTACTCACACTTCCTACTCTCGCCAAAGAATCTACAGTTGCTGCTTTCTGGTACTGTAAATTAATACTGCCACATAGTCAACTGTGTATACAGCTATGTAGCTGATGAAATTTATGGTGTAATGTACACTGCACAGCACCGTAAATGTAGATATATTGGTCAGGCAAGACACGTAGAAACCAGAATCGTCACATACTTGCTTTGGTTGCATATAATAACTAGAAGGATATTGATTCTCGAAGTTACAACTGCTATATTTGCCTCCGTCTAACCCGGCCCTCCATCCAATGAACGCCCGTCGCTATGTCGTGTTATCACATCAATCATTTATATCTCCCATGCGAAATTTCAACCGTGTCTTCAGAATGTAATTAAGAAACGTCCGCTTGCTAATGAAGTGGAATATTTAGGGGATTTGTGAGAGCTTCTGGAGTGCTGTCAAGACTCCTGTATATATGTTAGTTATGAGTGCTGGGTATGGAACTGCGGTGTACATACCAGTCACACCCTGGGTGAGTGTGTATCCAGCTTCAGTGTTTCGGCTACCCAAGCTGACAGTTGTAACATGCTCCACCTTCTTGCTTCGATTTATTTGGTTAGCCCATCGGAATATGACTTCATCATCTCTTCCATCGCCAATAACCAATAAGAAGTCGACAGGCGATTTATGCGCAGCGTCTGGAGAAAGCCTCTTTTCAAGACCTTCAAAAATCTTCATGGCTGCAGTGCCCTTTGACCAGTCGATTGGTTCAACAGCAACAGCTCCTGTAATCGTCGTCAGCATTTTCGTTCATAGTAGAAGTAACACTAGACTTACCCTCAAGAGGGATGGCTCGGACTCTTTGCTCTTCGCAAGCATCGTTTATGTGACTTGCGCAGTCACCTGCTTGACGACTTGCGCTTTCAAAGTCTTCTGCATTCTTGTAATGGAAGATCAAGCTGCAGTGTCTCGTTTCGATCCAAGAACCAGGGGTGCGTTCATGGTAGTATTTCATGATACCTTCCACAGAATCCTTCCATGCTCTCATCTTTCCCGGATCGGCCAATTCAGTCCATTCGGAAGAGCCAAATTCCTTGAGGAAGCATCCATTCTCAGCTATGAGACCGAGACCTGGAACACGTTTGAAGAGACGGTCAAGCTCTTCTGGCTGTCGACTAGACATTACGTAGACCATATTTCGTTCATCTTGCAAAATATCATTCAAAGTATCAATCGTGCGCTATCCTTTGTCAGTAACAACCATGGAAGAGCAATGGCCCTTTAACTTACTTGAGGACTTGTCAAAATGATGCTGCTTGGGGACCCCCATGAGGCGAGTGTTCCCTCATAGTCGAGGATGAAAAGTCTTCGTCCAGACCTTTGGTATTTCTGCCCTAGCATATTGATGGAAAGTCGCGGTACGGCGGTAGTGTCCCGCTTGTATTGTTCTTCATAGACACTGTCGAGCTTGGCAAGGAACTCGTTAAACCAGTGCTCAGCCGTGTGGTGCATGACAGCCGCGTGCAGTTTCCTCCATCGATCCTCTTTCTCGCCATCCTCCATTTCGAGTGCCTTCTTGATCGCATCGGCGCATTGTCGGTAATCCCAGGGGTTGACGGACAACTCATTCCCTCCAAACACAGATGCACTACCAGTAAATTCACTCAAAATGAGTGATCCATATCTGTTATGGCCTTCGAAGCTACCATCTTGACAGGAGAGATACTCATGACATGTCAAGTTCATACCTTCACGTTGACTGGCAATCATCAGAGCATCAGCGACGGTGAGCAAAGCTAGGTATTGAGGGTAGGTAATGTCTTGCTTCAAGTAAACTAGAGGCTGATATGCAAGATTTGCCCACGAAGAATTAACTCGGGTGACAATATCGGAGACAGTAGCATCGAGCTCGGCGTTTTCTGTGGTAGAAGTCGCGACCTGGATAAGGACAACTTTATCTCTCCACTCAGGATATTTGTTTAAGAACAATTCATATGCCTGTACTTGCAGTCAGCGCTGGTTTTCTTCCCCGAAAGCCTAGAATCAGGCAGAGTGTGACCAGGTCAAGGACGCTACAGAAACGGTCACTTACTAAGAGCTTTGGGCGCACACCTCGCACTTGGTCCAACTTGTCGCGGGCTACAATCAGTTTCTTACCACGGTACCTTTCTTGCATTGTATTCAGCCAGCGTGCCGCATCAGGATCAGCACGGCTCTTGTGTAAAGCAACCGGATCGATACCAATTGCAAGGTTGATAACATCAATGAAGCGATCCTCGAGCTGAATGCCATCATTTGTAGCCTCTACCATCAAGATACGACTGCAGGTTTGTAGGAAATGGCGTGCGTACTCATGGATTTGGAATCCAATGAGGTTAGCTCCAAGCATGCCTTCCAGCAACTCTTTTCTAACAGCCAAGCAGCGAAAAACTTCCGAGGATGGGAATGCGACATGCAAGAAGAACCCAATCTTTGCATCAGGGATCTTCTTTCTGATCATGGCAGGGACCAGCAAAAGATGATAGTCATGAATCCAGATTACATCGCCTCGCTTCCAGTTCTTGACAATTTTGTCCGCAAATGCTTGATTAACCTTGACATAGTATACCCATGAATGATCTTCGTAAGCCTTGCTCTTTGGGTTGTCGGGAATCTGGTAGTGGAAGACGGGCCACAAGATTTGCTTGCAGTAATGCGTGTAATGCCCATCAAAATCGCTGTCCTTGCAGAAAACAGTAAGAGAATCATATTCGGTAGCTAGGCGGTCTTCGATGTCCTCTTTTTGTCTTGTGTCTTCCAAAGCGTCGGTAGGCATGCCTAGAGTTCCCACCCAAATTTTCTCATCAAGATTCCCACTTCTGACAGCAGCTTGCACTGCATTTCTTAGACCTCCGTTGCCCTGATCAGCCGGCTCAACTGTCCATTCTGCAGAAGCGAAGACACGGTCATGGCTGTCGCTACGCTCCATTTGTGGTTGACGAATACCAGCCCTGCCCAAAGACTCCGCTTTCTCTATAGTCTTGTTATGCTTCAAAATATCGGCCGGTGGGGGTGAGCTGGCTCGCGAGCGCGGTTGGTTGAAGATCCTGTTGGTACCCCATGCTGGCGAATGAGGATCACTAGGAACAACTATAGAACGTGGGCCTTCATCTTTGGTAAGGGAAACTCGCAATTCAGAGTCATCATTCTGTGCGAAGAATTCCTCATGGTCGATATCATGCACAGGCGTCGTTGGAGGAGTTATGTCTTTCTGTTGCGCAAAAAGACTGGGTTTTCCGGTAGTATCAATCTTGGTGTTGATCCGTTTTGAGGCTGCCGGGCGACCAGAGCGTGACGTAGAGGAGCTGGTGGGAAGCTTGAAGTTGATGGTATAAGGGAGAAATCTATTAACAGTGCCCTGCGTTAGTCCGTGTCTCGGGTGTTCCACGAGAATAGTGTAAACGAAGGAAGAAGAAAAGAGACACAATGCTTCAATGGCATGGTCTATGAATTTCGAGACGATAATTGCAGGCTATTCTTGAGCCCGCCGTCAACATAGCGTTGGCGGACTAAGACGAGTAAAAAGGGCAAGTTTCCCCGCAGCTCCGAATGGAGGGTACTTACAAGGACGCAACGAAGACCGTCATATTGGCGGTACTGAGCTGAAGTATATATGAATATGTGTGGAAGCCGGTAATCGCGAGACCATGAGCTTCTTTATAGACAAGATGGATTCTGTGTTTGTGGTGACAATCTTGGTCTAAGATCCAACTGCAGTTCGAACTCTTCAAGAGTGTTGCAGATGAAGAGAGCCCGTATTGTATTCGCCGTAGCCTGACTAGGTGTGCGGGGTTTTCGAATGGCAGAGAGAAGATTCGGGTTTGTTGAGGTTGGTGGAAACCGAGTAAGCTTCGTGGTCGTCAGGGAAGAGTGAGAGATTTGAGGACGAGGTATTTCCTAAGAAAGAAGAGTAGAAGAATTTTGGTTTGAGTTGCAAGCACAGATATATAATGGCTGCGTAATGTCGAGGTCCTGAGCAGATCAAACACCAAAAAATAAAGCTGGCGTCTCTGGCCACCGGGTGGGCTGAGGTTTTGTGGTGAGGATGGAAGATCTCTTTGCAGCAGATATTTTGTGTAATTCCCCGATAGGTTGGGCGGAACGTTCAAGACTTTACCCCTCGTCTTGTTCTCTTGCTCCCTTGTCCTCTTGTTCTAGAACGTGGGAAACGTCTGATGCGAGTTGCTTGAGCGTGTCAGAAGAAAATGGATGAGTGGGAGGGTGGTACCAGTATATCCTCAAAATTTGGGGAATTCTCTCGCATCCTTTAGTAGGAATATTTTCTCTTCGTACCTTCTAGACAATTCTCGCGGTTGAATATTCGTGGACCACTTACAGTCTCGGACCAGGGAAGAAAAATATCCATTTAAGTTACGCAAATTTACGTCAGGTACAATAAACGCAACAACGAATGGGCGAGGCAGAAGGCGGGCAAGGATATGGATGGTAGGAGGGGGCATCCACCACTTTCCGTCGCTGCATCGAAAAGTTTCCCCTCCATAACAAATGCCAGTTTCCATTACAATACAGTCCCGGCCCAATTGGTACATACCCACACCTGCAATACTACATTGTCTACCAAGTACACAACCATGCTTCTTCGGTGCATGTACATACTTCGTACATAAGTATGTACTCAAGTATACCTTCACATACCGAGTATGCTTGGGAAAACTTGGTGGCTACGGCGAGACGGAAAAGGATAAACAGATGCCCAAAGACCAGGGAAAAGACGGCTAAATGCATGGGAAATCCGACGGCATGGTTACATGTCCCCGTCACGCATTGTCTCGACGAGGTTGCGTATCTGACCCTCGCTCGGTAGCACAAAAGTTCTGCTGGGTCAGACATCTCACATCTCGCTCTCTTCCTGTTGACGCGGTTCATCACGGGAAAGATATACAACCTCTTTTGTATCTTGGCACAATGTTTCATCCTACAGACTCTGACTTCATCCTTTCCACTCCTTTGCATCCTGTCCCGGGTTCTTTTCTATTCTGAAGACATCATATCCGGACGTTTTGTCCGCACTGTGCTCTGACAGCGAATAAGAGCATGATTGAACGATCACTTCAGCCACACCTTGATCACCGGCCCCCTGGCGGCCCATTTCTTTAAGGCTCGGCATATTCCAAGCAGAAGGAAGCCCACGCACACTTCGAATACCAAGTATATTGACAGCCGGAACATCTTCGATCCAACCAGCTGTTTCCGTCGTACCAGACGATGGCAGGGATAGTAAGAAAGCGCCAGGAATAAAACCTGAACGTTTATCCAACCACTCGTGAGTGAACTTCCAAAGGCGTGCGAATCATGAGCTCTAGGGCCTAGGGTAATCTATTAAGGGTGCTTTACGAGAAGCATGTTTACTTCTTAATTCACTCATTTTCTGACATTTCTACTAGCAAAAGATTGCTCTTGAACCGGTTCTTTCCGATCGGATCGATAATTCATTTGTTGGCGGAGAAACCTCCGAAGAGCCGGAATTATTTGAACATTTTCCATATTCACATGCTGCAATACAGGGCCTGCATGATATATAAATCGACTCATCGAGGAAAGACTTCCATATCGCATTTGCCCTATCAACAATTGATAGGAAAAATGGTCAACCCCATGTAAATTGGGCATCATTTCTTCTTGCGGTCACAGCCACAATGGTGGTATTGGAGATCTTACTTCCCGAAATAGCGAAGTATCTCCTCCTCCTCCCATGTGTGGACGCCAAGAAACAAATACCACAGGTATGAGATGGAAGACAACAACCCTTACTATGCAGATTGGCAGTGCAACTTAATCTATTCATCACGCGAACATTGAGCCACACCCGCCACATCGCATCTTCGCGCTCTATTAGCACTGCGCTATTGTACTCAGGGTCCAGCAGCACCTCCATCATCATGAACACAAACCACGAAACAAGATAAGAGGAAAACGTTCTTGGATGTATGGACGCCGATAGAAGATTTTCGAGTGCGACAGACTCGGGCTACGGGATGCAGACAAGTTCTCGACCCTTCGGACAGGTGGAACGACAGCGAGGTGTCAGTCATGTCGTGTCATGGAGACACAGACACAGGGACTATGAACAGCTTTTGAATCTAGATGCCACATACCCCAGCTTTGCTCGGCATACTATTCCGGTAGTTCCAAGAATTAGTTGTGAGGGGATTGGATGAAAGCAAAAAACAAGAACGGCATTTCGTTTTCAATCGTAACAAGTTGAACTAATGATTATTTTAGTAAAACCTTGGTTTTACGAAACTCAATAGCACACGGCTCTTGGTTTTTGAGGCTTTCTCACAGACTTGCTTCGTTGGCAAAGAAACATGATTTGTGCCCGCCCATACTACGAGAAAGTTCCTCTAGCACATATGACCCCGCAGGGCTGAGCCTTTCAAGCTCTTTCTTCATTTCAGCACTGAAAGTCCGGGACGTTTTAAGTCTCAACTCAAACTTAAAAGACAATACATGATCTTTTCTGTATCCAACACACTCGAGTCGTTGCTGTAAGGTGATCTGCAGTGATTCATGAGCTGCAGCAAAACTATAGCAATACAGCTCTAGTCGGGAAGTCCGGTAAGTTCCAGATGCGGGCTTTAGTTCAAGTCTGGCATTAGCGCAATGAAACTCCACCACCCCCAGATTTTCGGGATACAACAGTTAACTTTAACTGTCTGGAGGGAATAATCAGCTTAATGGCTGGTCGTGCTTTCTTGCGTGAATGACCTCACTTCTGTTCTCTCCCTTCTCCGATTAAACAGTACATATGAGAATGCTATCACAAACTGCATCTCCCAAAGTTCACCATGAGGGGTTATGTTGATGAATCCGGAGAAACCTGTAAAGGCAGTGACGCAAGTAGTTAACCTCAGTCCAGCAAATGGAGGGCTGAGTTGCGGAGAACATGCTCCTAATTACTGTAGATAAGTGACAAGGATTTTCTAATTCAAAGTACGTCAGCTACCTTGCTTTGGACTTGCTTGCTTATGCAAGACTTTCTGTATTTAGAAGGCTCGGTTATGTCTGCGAAATGTACGGGTAGGGAGGACGGACACTTCCAAATCACCTATCGCGAGTGCTTCCGTTTCGTCTGCTTGTTACATGATGATGACACGGATGCAATTTCATTCTATGTTGGCCCCACTATGACAGTGCTATTATATGGTTTGGAAGAGGGGTTTGTCAGAAAGGAGTTGCGAATAGTGGCTTGGAGATCTGTATTCTCCCAATGTTGCGTTTTAATAGTTGGTGCTGGTCTATGAAGCTACATGCAACGTTCCCCTCTTCTAGCGCTTTTGTTGATATGCTATACAGATACAGTAAGTACGCTGCAAGCTATCGAGGTGGCCTTATAGTCGGGATTCTCCCCGTGTACAGTATGCAAGTATGCTGCAGTGAAAGAGACGCAAGGATATGCACAGATATTAGATTACACTCGAAGCATGACGTTTAGTCAGTCAACAAGCATGTCATCAATCTTCGCTCTCGACCCGTGTCACTCTACCGTTCTCGTCGTTGAACTCTAAGGATGCCCAGTCTTGTTTGTTCCCTTCACTATTGAATTGGGTTGTCATGGCATCGCTGCTTTGAACGCTTCTTTCGTCTCTGTGAGTGTCGTTTTCCGAGTGGTTTGGGCCGTTGTAAGTTTGTGGATAATCGCTCGATTCGGTGCTGACGTTGTAACCACCATTGAGATATCCGTGGAAGCCTTTCGTCACAGGCTTGGGGGCTGATGGTGGTAGTAATTTGCCCTCAACGAGACGCTCCATCAACTCTTTAGCGCAGCAGGAGTGTCCAGCTGTTTCATCTTGGTTTGTGTCTGGCTCCCACTTACGCTTATGGTGACGTTTGGACATCTCTCCGAGTTCCTTTTGAATGAGATCCAGAGCATGATCCAGCTGTATGCTCTTTTTGGGTCGAGTGTATTTCATGAGAACCTGCATAGGCAATTGCGAGAGGAATCGGCCGCTGATGGTATTTCCAAGTCTCTCCTTGGCATCTTCAGAATGCAGCGACTCAACAATTTTATAGAGTTTGCCGGAAGGACTGACGGTGTCGGTTTCGAACAGCCTCTGTACAGGAAACTTGTAAGCATTAAATCCACGCGATAGGCCATTGGGAGACCGGAACAAACAGCAATGGAGGAGTTCACTCACTGCGAAATTGTAGACCTCTATTTTATTACCACGGGCGCTGTCATCATCCTTGTCGTCGACTCCAACGATCTCTCGTGCAATAAGGCTCAAAATGCACGTTCGCAATATCTTATATTGACACTCTTTTGATGGCTGAGTGAACTCAATCTGCACTGAACACCTATCCACGAAGGCTCGGTCCAGATACTCAACCATGTTAGATGTGCAAAGGAATACAATATTGGGACATCTCTTCACTCTGTCGAAGCCAGTAATGAGAGCATTCGTTGCTCTCAGCGAGTCCTGACTTTCTCCATCCGCGATCCCTTTGTGTCGCGATCCAGCCTTTTGGTTCATATTTGAGTAATTTGTCGGGAAAGATGGATAAATGCTGTGCGAGTACTTACAATAGACTCAACCTCATCAATGAGTACGAAGATGATTCGCTCTGTGTCATTCTCGCACATGATTTTGATTTTGGTGAAGAGATCATCCACTTGCTTTGCGCTTTCACTATAGTACTTTGATAACAGCGTTGCTGTCTTGACTTGAATCATAGTGGTGTTTGGGTATATCTTCGAGAGGCGGACGGAGAGCTTTTGCGCCATTGCTTGGCATAAAGATGTTTTTCCTGTACCTGGGGGGCCTATCCACTCCATTCCAATCAGTCTTGTAGTATACTAGTGATGGACAAGAGAGTTGGACGTGCCGTGGAGCAAAGCCATAGGGCTCATCTTCCGTTTCTCATCTGGCATGTCGGCGGCGAATTTAACTACTTGCCATTAATGAAGACTCCCAAATTTCAAACGTCAAAGAATCATCTACGCATGTTATGAATCATCCAGAATATCTCCTCCTTATGGTCTTGCTCGAATACTAATCTGTCAAACGTCATTCTGGATTCTGGTTAAGAAACCATCAGCGGCGGTCTCTCTATACATACTCTTCCCACTGATCTTTGAAGTCATGACAAGGCATTCTAAAAACATCCGCTGAAAGTATCGCGGGGTCTACCATGTCTCCTCGCGGCAATAACTCTTCTAGTTCAACAACTTCCGTAGAAAATATTGCGGATGATCCCCACATCTTATAAGGTATAATCTTGATTTTTTCCGCATCAGCAAGAGTAACGAGCTCCAAAGAGTTATCATTGTCGTCAGTGATCGATGCAACGACCAGTGATTGCAGTAGGCCATGGCTTGAACCTATATCTGTTGCGAGATTTTAGCCATGGTTTTCTTCATCGCTGTGGTCGGGTGGTTGTGCCCTACGCCTCATTAATGGGAGTATATTTGAATCGATCATACAAACTAAGTTCTTGTTGAAGTGCACCAAGTCGAACTTTACCCGTCGTCTGAAATCTTTCATGGAGGCTCTGTCGAGAACATTGTTTTCTAGAGCCACGTCTAGGATGTGCGCTTCGAGGACCAGAGTAATTTTCTTTGAAACTGGATCTGGAGGGGATACGGATGCGAGTGTGGGATCTGATCTGCTGGAGTTGAGTCCCTCCATGATGGATTCTACCAGATGATGAGTGTTGGAGGTGGTGAAGAGGTTGTCAAGTAAACAGTGAAGCGTTTAGCATTGAGTTGGATTCCGAGCTTTGGAAGAGAAAGATACGGGAATACGATACGGTGTCTAGCTAGAATTTTCCAAAGGTGAAGAAGGCGAAAGAAAGAGGTTCTAATTCATGAGCCACAGAAACACGTGTTTTGATTGTTCGAGTATGATTTCGACATTGGAAATTCGCCTGTTTGCTTTTGAAATATGATATATATCAAAGAGTTGAATAGCACATTAATTGGTCGAACTTCGACGCTGCAGGTGAGTTCGTGTATATCCTCGTGTAGGCACTCGACTACCTTGCAGATGACGACTAGATTCATATCGACAGTGAACATCACGGCATTCATAACCTTCACGGTACCTGTCCTATTTGTTCCCCTCTTCAGCGGAGATAAAAGACGCCGACTTGGGATAATACGCTGTGACTTGTTGTTCCACCCAAATATCAAAAACATGTTGTAAATAAAGAATCCCACGTGATCGTCGTCGGTCAGCCTTTGAATAACTTCCCTATTCGGTATTCGGCGGTCTTGATTATGTAACACGGTAAACGAGACCGCCAGGATCATCATCCACAATCGTCATACTAGAACCTGCATGATCCATGAAAAAGATGGAGCTCCCAAATGCTTCTGTGTTTATTTAGTTAACATTGCCCGATACTCCTACTTTGTTTGCAATGTTATTTTCCCTTTGACTTCAAGCTATCTCTCACCCCAGCCTTCATAATGGCTTCCTTCATGAGCGGTTTGATAATCGCCGAGAAGGAGACATGTAAAAACTTCGATCCTACAATTCCGCATGACCAACAAACTACGATATACGTCCAACTCGTCCTCTCCTTCTCACTTGGTATCTCCGCCTTCTTTGGTTTTTGTGTAAGTTGGCGATACACCGCGACGAAGCTCAACTAACTCTGTCAGATTCTGCGACCAAAATGGAAAAGTCTGTATGCTGCGCGGAAACGAAATGTCGATGCGGCTGCAACTTTGCCCGAGCTTCCAGATACTTTCTTTGGTTGGATGCCTGCTTTGTATAGGGTAACAGAAGAACAAGTCCTTGCATCGGCTGGATTAGATGCATATGTCGTGAGTATTGGCGCATACTCAGAGTGGGTGAATGCTAACGGTTTTAGTTTTTATCCTTCTTCAAAATGTCGATGAAACTGTTTGCGATCATGTTCGTCATAGCTGCCACCATTCTTGCTCCGATCAATGCGCACTTTTATTACGTTTTCGACCCATTTTCGAGCAACTCGACACATCCTCCCAATATCCCAGACTACTCGCGACTGGAAGGTTGGCACGGTGGGTGGGATGAAGATACAATTCTCAAAGGCGGCAAGGACTCCGATCGCGAATTACCTGATACTAGCTACCTCTGGTCTTACCTTGTATTTACATATCTGTTTACGGGGCTTGCGATATTCTTCATGACAAGACAAACACAGCGTATAATTCAGATCCGACAGGATTACCTTGGTAGCCAATACACCGTTACCGACCGCACAATCAAACTCTCCGGAATACCAGAGGAACTTAGGTCTGAGAAAAAGATAACAGAGTTTTTGGAGAAACTTGAGATTGGCAAAGTTGAAAGTGTAACGCTATGTCGTGACTGGAAGAAATTGGACGGTCTTATGGACAAGAGGGCGCAAGTTGTTAGACGACTAGAGGAGGCGTGGACAGTACACCTTGGTCGACAAAGAAATTCAAGCCAGGGTTTACTACAGAATATACTGCCAGCGCAATCATCTGTGGGACAGGAAGAGGATTCGGAGACTCACGAAGATGCCAACCTGTTAGGAGGCAGCCATGTTACGCCCTTCGAACAACCTCGTCCAACGACGCGAATCTGGTATGGCTTCCTTGGCTTCCAAAGCAGAAAAGTCGATGCCATTGATCATTACGAGGAGCAACTTCGTCAGCTGGACGATATGATTGTAGATGCAAGGAAGAAGGAGTACAAACCTACGGCGCTCGCATTCGTCACAATGGATTCTATTCCTGCATGCCAAATGGCTGTACAGGCCTTGCTCGATCCAATTCCGAGGCAGCTCGTAGCCAGACCATCTCCTGCTCCAATGGACATTGTATGGACGAACACTTACTTATCTCGGTCGAATCGTATGATCCGATCTTGGTCGATTACGATCTTTATCCTTGTACTCACAATCATATGGCTTATTCCAGTTGCTTTTCTTGCTGGTCTTGTCGGTTTGTGCTCAATTCAACAAGTCTGGCCCGAACTTGCGAACACCTTAGAGGAGCATAGCATCCTCAAAGCTTTGGTTCAGACAGGTCTACCTACACTCGTAGTCTCATTGCTGAACTTGGCCATTCCGTTTCTGTATGACTACCTCGCGAACATGCAAGGCTCGATATCACAAGGCGAGGTTGAACTTTCGGTTATTTCCAAGAATTTCTATTTCACGTTCTTCAATGTATTCGTGGTCTTCACAGTATTTGGAGCTGCGAGCACATTCTGGCCTGTTCTTCAAGAGACACTCAAAGACACCACGAAGATTGCATACACGTTGGCTTCTTCGATCTCGAAGCTTTCGATGTTTTACACGAATTTCATCCTTCTTCAATCAGTTGGCCTATTGCCTTTCAGGTTGCTCGAGTTTGGAAGCGTTTCACTATACCCAATCACACTTATGGGTGCCAAAACTCCTAGAGATTATGCAGAGTTGGTACAGCCGCCAATCTTCAAGTATGGATTCTACCTGCCATCAGCTCTCCTGATCTACATTCTTTGTATCGTCTATAGCATTCAGCCAGCAGGGTATCTAGTCTTGTTGTTCGGATTATCATACTTCGCTCTGGGCTATTACACGTACAAATACCAGCTTCTATATGCAATGGATCACCCACAGCATGCAACAGGTGGTGCCTGGCCTATGATTGTCTATCGTATTCTTATTGGGTTGGGTTTCTTCCAGCTGACAATGGCTGGTGTCATTGCTTTGAGAAATGCATTCATTCCTGCTATTTTGGTTGTGCCCTTGATTCCTTTCACAATCTGGTACAGCTATTACTTCCGTCGGACTTTCCATCCGCTTATGAAGTTCATTGCTCTACGCAGTATCAGACGAAATACCAATCCTGATATCAACATCGCCGGTGAGGACATTGGCATTGCCACACCGCCAGGGCGCTACCGCAGGGGTAGTAGTACCCTTGATGAAACAAGGGAGAGGGGCATGAAATTTGTTAATCCGAGTCTTGTCGTACCGTAAGTACTGAATTGTGTATGCTAGCATTTTACTTACTGACCTTTATATAGATTGGAGAAAATCTGGATCAACAAAGACCAGGAGGAGTTCGAGACGAATGGCAGCAGTTCACAGCTAGACCGTGAGGAATCTGCAGCAAGCTCTATAAGTCTCGGCGATACGCATATATGGAGGGATAGCGGTGATGCCAATGTGTGATGTGTTTGTAAATGATGGACGATGTTCAAAATTCCGATGAAGGTTTCCTTAAAATCAACAACCCTACTAATGGCATGAATGGTGTTGTGGCAGTTAAATCACGAACTGACGGGTTGCTCTTTCCTTCCGCACATTTAGCCTTGTATTTTGAAGTTTAAAAATATACCCTCTGATCTTTCCTAAGTGATCAAATTGAAATACTTTCTGTCGGGCTTGGCTGTGTTGTTTGTGAACTGTCGTTTCTTTTGCTTCATCTGGTTCACATTTGCAGTGATCATTCCTTATCCTTACCTGCAGCTGGTTGTAATCACAGCAATGATCACAAATACAATTCATCTCCTAGAAAATCTTGCTCTCTTTCTCTCTCCCTCCTGCATCTTTACTCAACACACCTACCTATAAGAAACGAGAGAAAAAGAAAACGAACACATACACCACTTCATCCATATATCTATCCTCACCACCTAACAACTTGATGCCAATCATCTCATACCACTCAACCACCACCACCACCACCACCGCCGCCATCACCCGCAATCTCGACCTCGACCTCGCCTCCCACTTGGAGGCAGCCGACACCACGTCTTCCCAAATCCTCCTCTCCCGCGCGATCGCAGACCTGACTTTGAGCTCGGCACCCGTTAGACCGAGAACGAGAGTGCCGGTTACGATCACCACGGTTTACGAGTCCCAGGCCAGACATATCATGACATTGGGAGCGGCGACGAAGACGGAGAGAGATATCGGGTTAGATGGGGAGGAGTGGGTTGAGGGAAATGCGGGAAATGGGGGTAGGTGGGGGGTTTCTTGCCTTTTTGCGTCGCGGTGTTGATTGAGAGGGATGAGATGAGATCAGAAGAGAGGATTTTTACTGACTGGTGTGGCTGATTTGTAGATACGCCTGCTCAGCAGCGGATTCTGGATTTTCATGATGCGTGTGTGCCGGATTCAATATGTCTGGGAACTGATTCGGTGAGTTTTTTCTTCAGATCTACAGAGTAGTTGGACTATATTTGTGGGCAACGTCTAATTATACGTCAACAAGACTACTTCTATCAGCCGGCAAGAAGTTGTTTCCTCCTGCACTCCTAACCCTTGGCGGCTTCCAGAACTTCCCAACGTTGATAAAGGAAAAGATGTCGACCGTGGAAGAAGGACAGAACGAACTCCAAGATATCCAAATCCCTTCGCTAGAGCCGAATCCCGCCCGAATAGAGATCGACCCGCCATTGAAGTCGATGCTCGAGCCATACGAACGCGTGATCGCAGTAGCACTCTCCACGATAACCCGAATGATCCATGCGCAATACTCGACGATCAGATACTGGAGCCATTGGTGAGTACGCCCCAGCGCGACAGTGTTTCGGAAATACTAGCTGGCTCTGGTAGTTCTCGGGGTAGTTTGAATGGTGCGCTCGATGCCCAGGAACTGAAAAGTATGCTTCGTTCAGGGAGAGCCGATTCCCGGGATGCTTTGTCTCCTAAGAGCAGTATTACGTCGATTGAGCCGCCGAGCCGAGCTCTCACTACTGTCTTCAGTGATTGTCATGCTCTATGCCCTACGCCTACTGTGCCGGCGGATTCGTGCTCCCAGTCGATACCTAATATAGGACACCTTGAACATATCGCTAGTAAATCCGATACCCATCTGGCCAAGCATTGCTCTTCCCAGAAGGATGCGATTAATGAGCGTGACACTTTCTCCAAATTGCCAACGGAAATCAACCAATTAATATATCTCTACCTTTCACCCGTCGACTTCAATGCCGCGAGACATACATGTCGAGCGTGGTATTATAACAGTCTGCAAAAATCGCTACTCGAGGCTATGATCAAGCGCGGCGGCTGGCATTTTAGCTGTCAACAAGAAATTGCCGGTAAGGGACTTCCACATTTTCAAAATTCGGCAGAATATGTATGGCTTCTCAGCAAGCGGATTTCACGAGAATGTGCTTTAGGGCCCGAGTGGACTGGCAATGGCTTGCATGATGGAACCGAGGAGAACGACACGTCCGGGACGACGAAATCTACATTTGTTCAAGCTTCGACGGTCGATTTCACGGAAGTAGCGGTGCATTACCCTGACTCGATGACGGCGGGGCCGACGTTTACGGTGAGTAGTTGTGGGAAGTTCTTGATAGCTGCGAATGGCTGTTTGATCTACATTTATGAACTTAATAAGAGTTATACGAATGATGAAGATGGGTCTCAATTCCAGCCGGGCTCGTTGCGTCCAGTCACCAGTATTATATGTCCGCATCGCGTGCTGGCTTGCAGTATGGACACCTCGTCACATAGATACGCGGTCGCGGTGCTTCTCGACGGTCGTATGGGTCTCGTATGCGATATCACGACGAGTAATGTTGTACCGCAGATGTCGGAAGCGGAAATCTCAGGTTCGTCACACGCCACACATCCGCTGGACCACTCGGATATCAGGATTCCGCCCTACAACGACTTCCATCATAGTGTTTCTTTTCTTGACCGCGTGAGCTTGGATAGTTCGGCGCCAGTGCAGTCACCGGGTCATTCTGCAACGGCGTTTGTATTTCCTGGCATTGCGGCGACGAGAAGTGGTGCGAGCTGTCCGGAAGCAGGGAAAGAGCAGAATTATGATCGGGAGTGTGGTATGACTGCGAGAGGACAGAGCTCTTATCCTCCTTCGGTGCCGGGTTCACATTTCATGGGCTCGGGAAGCCGGGATAGGAGTAGGTTTCCGGCGCGCAGGAACGCGGATACTAATATTAGGTCGATGCCTGTGGAGTCGGGTCCGCGTTCGGTGTATAGGAATTTGTGCTCCGAGGATGATCCGCCACGGTCGGTGGCTATTTGTCCGCAACGACGGTGTGTTGCGTTTGGTTGTTCGGCGGGGATTGAGCTCCATTGGGTAGATGCGTTGACCGGGCAAGATCTTAACAGATGGTTTCCTTTGACTGCTCCAAGTGATTTTTTGTTCTTTTTGCCCCCACGGAAAAGTGTAGATTCGGCGAAGAAGTTAAGGTTGATAAGTAGTAAGTTTGGTCCATTATTCCTGTCCATAGGAGGTTTCCTATTTGTGGTGATCATCCTGCAAAAGCTGATGGTTGGCCCTTAGGCGCGGCGGAACCCTCTGATCGAGCAGCTTTACACGAAAGATCCTTCGGGAGAAGAACGAGAACCGGTGCCTTCTGGGAGAGATTGGGCTTAGGAAGCCAGGGTGACGATACCGGTGATATGGAACATAATCAGGATATGCTCGGAAGATACAGAGGTGACTTGGGAAACTTCCTGGGTACTAGAAACCCGGATCAGTCAGATCATTATCGAGCCGTGCCACTCAGCGACGGTTACCATATCTTATTCACGGACCCGGCTTCAGGCGCCCTTTGCATGGGTAGCGATGCACCTGTTGGAGGTCCTACGAAGCTACTTCGTAAAGTCTGGTTTAAGTGTCCGGAGGGTAATGGTACGCCGACTGTTTATGCTGGTGGATCAGACTTGCGCTGGGGACTGAGGGTCGTTGCGGCATATGAATCTGGGGGAGAGCAGAGTATTTGGTTATTCAATGTTCCGAGAGATATCTTCAACGCGAACCAACCTTCTCAGACCTTGCTAGAGAGTTCGGTTTGGCAGAGACGGGGCAGCATCAAAGAATCTAGGAACATGCACTGGTTGGAATGGTGGCCTGACGAGGGGCTGCAAGAATGGCTCAATCTGGTCAGAGATCCAGTTGTTGGTGTACTTCCTGGGAACATGTGGCCGATCAAGATCCGTGGACAAAAGATTGGCGCCTGTTCTGGAGTTGTCGATCTTGCTGTTGATTCAAGTCAAGGTGTCATTATTTGGGCATGTACAGTAGATGGAACAGCCAAGGTCTGGCGTGTCAATGATGGACAGCAAAACGATGCTGCAAAGCTGACGATTGCACGCGATGGCACAATTCGAGAAGCGTGCCAAGAAGGAGACGACGGTAAGATGAGCAACTGCAGCCTTACCCCGGAGATCCCTCGACGTCCTTCACTACCGCAGCAGCCGTCGTTTGACGGAACATTCTCTCCTAATGCATCAACCGTTGTTTCAAAACGAAGTTGCAGATATCGCTCACGAAGCTACTGTAGCGTGAATTACGACTCTGAAGGCGATGTTATCATGGAAGATGTGCATGATGTGGAAAGCTCCCAACCAGAGCTAGAATATGAGGCAAATGCCCCGGTGCAGGATCAGCAATTCCAGCATCTAACGGCGCGGTGGTGGCAATCACACTGTAGAGGAGAAGAGTGGAACGCCATCGGCTCGAGCCTGGTGGCGCATATGAGGTCCGTTGCGAGGATTGAGATTGAGATTCGTTAGTTCGACATAGCTGTTGGTAATGTGACATGCGTAAAATGCAGGTAAATGACTAAGAACTACCTCTTGTTTGGAACGGCTAAGGGGAATTGCATAATAGTATGGGGAAGTTAGGTGAAAGAAAGGGTTGTTGGTGTGTTGGAAGTGATTTGGGTTTGCTACTAGGAGTAAAATGCAACGGCGGCTCACTTAGGCGTTATCTGAAAGATTGTGTGTCTCTTTCTTAATGCTGGATGAGAAGGACAATTCACAGTTGATGAATGTATCTCGGTCCATCGCAAATGGTACATGTTGAGGGTTTTTTTGTTTTTTTTTTTGGTTTTTGTTTTTTTTGCAAAAGTGTGGAGCAACCTTCTCGTTTGCGGATGATCTTCGTGAAATGTCGAGGTGCTGGAAAGCGCTTCGGCCACTCCTTGCCCGATCGACACAGCCTCGTATGCCCAAGCGATCAGAAATAGGAGAGATCTTCTCTGTTCATGCTGCCCAATTGTACTTTAGTACAAGCAGAATCGAGGTGGGGGATGGGGGTAAAAGGTCCAACAAAGCAAGTAATAACCTGAAGCACCAATCGATTGTCAAAGAATGGGCAACAGCGAAGGAGGATGTTCTACTTAAAGTCCACGACCGGGAAATGATCGACGTCGATCTCTCCTTTGCTTTTTTCGGTGCTGAATGAAGAAGTTGTATATTGGCCAGCGAAGTCAGATGATTTTCCACTCGGTTTCATATTTCCTATTTCTTGCATTAGTCGGTTTTCCGCCTCGCCCGCGTCACCCGCGTGCATACTGCTTTTGTTCCCTTTCACGTGCTCCTCCTCCTCCGCCTCGGCCTCGCAGGTAAGGCTGGGTCGACATGGGAACCTCGACCCGGCGAGGACGGACCAGCTACCATTGGGCTGGAAGAGGTCTAGCCCGCACCTAACGCCACCGGGTAATGCAAGAGGCAAGAGCAGGGTGGAGCCTATTCGGCTTGCGGTTAGAGGCTAGATAAGCGAGGGTCTGCGTGTTGTGTGTGGGTAACTTGGCCTTTTTTCCCTCGGTCTTTGTCGTGATAACCTCAAATGTCTTTTCCAAGGAAAAGTTGGAGGCTGGAAACTTGGAAGTCTGGCTTCTGGGTTACGGTACTGGACAGGACTGGACAGGACTGGACAAGTACACGCCTGAGACATACACAACTTACTTAGATGGGGAAAATCATGTGCCCAAGGGTCCATTTGGGCTGGGAGCCCTGCCGATTGATTCGCTGGGAAGGGAGTTTTCGCTCGCGCTGCTTTTCTTTTTTCGCTTTCGCTCTTCTATGCGTGAGCGAGGGAGTGGGATTGAAGCGGTTCTTTCGGTGATGCCACCCACGATGTCGGGTTATCTCGTCTGTTCCTGGAACGATCGCTGGGTGGTCAGATGGATGGATGGGTGAGTGAGTGAGTGAATGAATGAATGAATGGATGGATGGATGAATGAATGAATAGATGGATGAATGAATGAATGAATAGATGGATGAATGAATGGTAGACAGGGGTTCGTAGCCAAACTTACTATGATTTTGACATCGCGATATAGCTCCATATCGTCATTCTGGCCGGGTTCGTACAACTTCTATATCCGTACACACAACATCGTTTGGTTGTGTCCGGATGTATGCACGGCATGGGGGAGGTTCGCCGTGTGCTACGTCTAGATCCTGGATTCGGTCGGTGAGTGCGCTTGTAGGTAAGGGTCCAGATGTTGTTGTGAGGATATATCTATATATATTCTCAAAGTATGCTAGTCGGTGAGGAGAAGGTCTTTGTTTTTGTTTCTGCTTTGCAGTTGTATTGTTTCACCCCAACATTCAGTTCTCTATCGATATCTATTTATACCGACGCTCAGGTAGAAAGGAAGTATACGTTTTTGAAGATTCACACACTATCGACATCTATCTATATCACATTTAATATTACAAGAAGAGCAAAATGTGTCTACGTGGTAAGTCCTGTTTTCCACGCCTACACGCTCTTCACGTCGCTGACATTCTCACCACAGTTCCAAAAGACGACCCAATAGTCTTCGTCGACCGTCGGCACCCTCGTCGAGTCCAAGTCGAATCCTATCGTCGCAGCTCTCGTCCAGTATCCCGCGTGTCCGAAACAATCATAACACACCACCGACGATCCTCGCGCCACCACTCCACCTCCACCGTCACTCTACCGCCTCCATCCCCCAAGCCCTCCACACCCGTCCAAGTCGTCGTTCCTGTCGTCGCACCACCCACCCCCGCTCCCTCACCACCAGCACCCGTCCCAATCTCCGCAACCCCAATAGCGATACCCGCAACCCCTGCATTCGTACCAGCGACCCCAGCGCCCATCCGCACCAGCCCCGCCATCTCCCGCCCGCCGCGCACCCCTCCGCAAGCCCCTACACCACCCGAATCCCGCATCGAGCTCATCCAAGTAGAGGAAGAATATAACGCCGAGCGCACCTCTCCCAGCGCGAGCGCGAGCCGCACATCGCGGCGCAAGAGCCGGCGCGGCAGCGCATCGAGTTTCCACCGTGAGCGCGAACACGGATCCTCCCGCGAAGAATTATATATCCAGCGGGAGCGCATCATCGAGCGCGGCACGCCGAGCCCGTCACGAACGCCCCCGCAGGAAGGAGGGTATAGATATGTGGAGGGAGTGGGGAAGGGCAGGGATATCGATCATAACCGCGTAATAGGCGGGTATGGACATGTAAGGGAGGGGGAAGTGGAGGCGTTGGCGAGGAAGAGGGGCAGTGTGACTTATGTGGGGGAGTCACCGAGGTCGTCGGGGAGGTTTAGTGAGAGGGAGAGAGTGGTTGTTGATGAGGGGCAGAGAAGGAGGGAGTTTTATCGAAGGGGATAGATAATAGGGCTGGGCTATGTGGTATAATAAGGGTGGTGTTCTGAGTTTTGTTCTGTATGTTGGCGGCTGCGAGGGGTTTTGGGACTAATCATGGATTGTATGTATATGGGTATGGATGGGTAACGGCCATGGACTCGAGATATCTCTCGAGCGGGCAAAGGAGTCATCATGGGATTTGGTGTTGAATGGTGTGCTATTACAGTACGAGTACGAGACTCTACTGCACATTTCTTCTCTGTTTATACTTTTAAAGCAGTACTATCTTCATTGAATCTCAATCACATCGATTGGCCACGAACATATATATATTCACTTCAAGGTTTACATCTCCAAGTAAAGAAAGATGTGCATGCATGTAGTACATACAGTAGAACTTTGTTTGGTTGGTTGCATAACTAACTCACCTCGGTACAGTATCCCACGACCGATGAACTGATTGTCTAATCTTCTCATGCCCATAACAGTACAGTACAGTACAGTACAGTACCCATACCCCCACCCTACTAAGTTACTGTAGTAACCTCAATCGAAGACCCATCCATCCATCCATCCCTGGTCCTCCCGTCCCTCATCCACCAGTCCATAAACATAACATAACATCCCGCATCTCAATTCGATAGACCAGAAATCCTGCCCATCTTCCCTTCCCTTCCGTAGTCGGTCGGTTCTTTCTTCGGACGTGGCGATACGGATGAGATCTCAGGGTACTTTTTTTTTTTACTTTTGGAGCGCGGAGGTGAAGGGGGTACGTAGGTAGGTAGGTGCCTAGCTAAATTAAACTAAACCAACTTACATTTATTGTAGCGGGGGAGTTGGTTAGTTCGCGCAATTGGTGTATGTATTATATTATATTATCTATATTCTTCAGCTCAGCAGCGATGGAGGAGTGGATGAAGCGCGAACCTGTCTGAACCGAAGATGGAGATGGAGATGGAGATGGAGATGGAGATGAGATGAGTGAGCCTGGAGAATACGGTATGGTATGTATGTATGTATGCTTATGAGGTGGGTGGGGGATTGATTGATTGGCTGAGTTGGATGGAAGGAAGGAAATGGATATTGGCTGGTTACGAACTTTTCCTTGGCTATGGATGGATGGATATGTAATGTAGGATTGGGATTGCTGCTGTTGTTGTTGTTGTTGGTCTTGTGGATAGCTAGCTGGATGTAAAGGTGTGGATATGTGGAATGGGAATGGGTGGAAGATGAGATGAGATGAGATGTGGATGTGGATGTGTTGAATGAGTGTAAAATGGGGATGGAAATGATGCGGGCCTAATCTATCATGCTCTGGAGAGATGGAGAGGGAGGGGGAGAGAGAGAGAGAGAGAGTATGATGGCGAAAGTTGAGGAAATGAGAAAAGAACCAGAAATAATGAGACATGAGAAGAAATCGAAGAGATGAAAGTAGAAACTAAGAAAAGAATAGAAAATTTGTATACTTGATCCAGAAGTTTATATAGAAAAGGAGATCATTGGATGCTGAACGTGGGTTTGATTGTCGTGGTCACATAATGGAGATTCGAGTACTGGAGGCTGGAGCTGAATACGTTGAAGAGATGCTGTGCGAATGTGGGACTGATGTATAATATAATAGAAATGAAGAAAGAAGTCATAAACAAGTAGCATAATATAGTATGAATCGAAATATTCAACATTGAGAAATAGGAGAACTGAGTAGAAGTAAAAGTTGCGGTTGCCGGGTTGGTGTAATCGACTTGCCATCACTTGTGAACAACCTTCACAAAACCCTCGTTTGCGACTTTTCTGGACACGAATCGTGCGGTAGGATGAGAAACTGATAGGGCGAATAAACGATGATGCTGCCGGGGTATCTTATGTGGAATAATAGGTGGAGAAAACTTGATGAGGTCGATCGGGCGCTGGGAGAGGACTAATAGACTTCCTCGAAGTGGTAGTAGCCCCTGTCGTCCTTCGACATGATGAAGCTTCGTAGTTCTGCATTATTAAAGCCTGTAACATGATTAGATTGCAGCTGTAGTCTGGACTGTTGTCGAGGAGGACATACCGTGTCCGACTAGGGCGTGTAAGAATTCCCCATGTGACACAATAAGAGCTCGATAGTGCTTCGTCTTATCCGGTCGTTTATTAGCGAGCTCGAAGATTTCTTTCCTAACCTTCCGAGCCCTTGCCTTCTGCTCTTCCGAGCGCCGCCTTCTACCGCGCTTGTATTCTCCATCTCTTTCTTTGTTCTTCTCCCAGCCGCTGCTGACTTTGCTGAAATTGACACCTTTGGGCTCAAAAACTTTCTTGAGCTTCTCGACTGGTGATCCAGTGCAATTGGGGACGCTTCCAAATTCTCGGAGGTTGGGATCTGCTATGATCTTTGCTTTGGTTCCGAGACAGCGTGTTGCCGTCTGAAGGGTTCGTGCCATGGGAGATGCAAGTATTAAAGATGGTCGGAGGTGTTGAAGGACTGTCGCAAGCTCGTCGCATTGTTCAAAGCCTTTGCGCGTCAATGTCGGGTCAACTATTTGACCTACACCTCGTTTGTTGAGGTTATTAAACGCCTAGAGCAAGTCAACAAACAAAGCTTTGGTGCTAACGTAATTCTCAAACTTACCTCAGCGTGACGGACGAGATGAAGTATGATCCTTCCTTCGCGAGGAGTAGGTTTAGGAGGAGCTGCCTTGGGGGTCTCTTTGTGCTTCGTACCTACATCCCCTCGTAGTGGCTGTTTCTTTAAACCCCACGAGAAACCCATTGCTACAATGAGCGGTTCCTGATACCGAATTCAGAGATCAACTTGTGGCTTGCGATGCGTATATGCGAGGAGTTCTGACACTGCCACTATTGATGCTGATGATTTGAAGAAGATAGCTGGTGGATTTAGCACTTATACCTTGAAGTGAAGGCGAAACGGCGTGCGAGGGTGCGGGGGTTGCCTTCGAGGTGGCCTCTTGATGCCCGTGCATTATTCGGGATAACCCAATGGTGGTAGCCATAGTGAATTTCAATTCATGCCCAACGAGGAGCTACAGGTTGGTTTCGGCTTGGGGCTGGTGAAAAGCCGGATATATGATTGATGCGTTCCATGACCACAGGTACCAGGGTGGTGGAATGAGTTCTGTGTAGTATCAATAATATGAATTGCATTATGTAGGCACGAAGTTGTATCACAGCAGGATTGAAAACAGAAATGGCCACCAGAGGCGTGTCGCGGGTCGCTATCTGTTCGCTTCCAAGCGAAACCATTAAATATTCCATGATCGACAATGCTCACCAACTGTATGCGGGGACATGATCTGTGTGTAAAGTTGGTGATTTCCACTCATGCTCAGTTATCGTATTAGTTCCCTCGATGCTCAAGTGATCAAATATGATACTGTTGATTCCGTTGTATCATTCCTTCAAAATGAGGATCTCCGATGGACCTCCCATTTCCAGGTCATGAAATCGGTCACTTGTCCGACTCATCACTGAGGCAACAAACACTCACAAGGACTTGAAAATTTTCTGAATTCGCGATATTTCGTGACCGTCAAAGAGACCGCTTCCGTATATTTCCCACCACCACTCCTTCTCATTATCTGGAGGTGATTGAATATGTCGGAATGGAAATACTGAGGCAACTTGTACGTAAGTTAGACTCAAGACAGGTGAAGTAGAACCTAAGTAAGTCGATTTCAATGCTGCCCAGAGAACTACTCATATCCAAGACCATCCTACAGGATGGTGCATATTTGTGAACCTCAACACATGTGCCCAACACTGACTGAGCGCGTGGCCGGATGCTGTCACTCAAGTTGATGGACAGAACGGAGATCTTTCAGAGGGGCAAGGGTTCGCCAATGAGGAATATATCTCATCCTCAGCTTGAAGTGACTCTGTGCCCACAATTTGGGGCCCCAAGTTCCGAACACTCAATGACTTAGCATATGACTAAAGCCATAAATCCCCCCTATCTTGCGCCTATGCGTGCGTTTCGGGAAGAACAAAGCCTGAAATGAACGTGCCTCTGAGGACGCTACTCACCCTATCCATGTATCCTCGTGTCTTGATAAAGTACGACAGACCAAAGCCGTGCTTCGCCCGCCGCAAAGGTGCATCATTTGTAATGGCCTTAAGGTGCGGGGAAGGGGGGGAGTACGTGAAGACCGAAGAGTGCTTATCTGAAAGGCCCTAGTGGTGAATATACCGCATGCCCCTTTGCGCAGCTGGTATACAGGATCGCTATGCCTAGGTAGACTAAAACTACATTAGTGGTGATAGCATGATAGAGCCAATCGGAAGACTCAACTTAAGGTACGAACCACAATCAGCGCATGAACCGCCTCCGCTGGTAGCTACACATTCTGCCAAATCAAGTTGGGAGTTGAATTGAGTGTCGCTCAGAAAAATAGATGAGAAATTGAGCACAGTGGCTAGCCCATCCGTGGTGAAAAAGCGTCTCGAAAAAGAGCCAACGACCTCAAGTATGATAGGGATTCCAATGAGAAATTTCATTCTCTGGGCTATTATTTGATGAATAAAGGGCGTGGGGGTATAATTTTGTACATAAGAAATATCTTACTGAAATGTCACGCAGAACTTCTAAAACTGCAAATCCCCGCCGCGTTAGAATATGCTATGCATCATTAGAGGGTCATATGCTGCAGTAAAGCTCAAATTATCTGAGCACCACAAAATCCGAGGGCGAGATGTTGATACAAGGTCTTTCCCTCACACAAACTGACTATTCCTCCATTCTGTCCCCTTCTGCTGGCTTATCATCATCCTTCGCTTCTTCTTCATCATCCTCACCCTCTAATGCCTTCTTCGCATACTTCTCGGCCTCCTCCAGGATATCCTTTGGTACCTCCTCATGTTTTCCTTTTGTTGGCCCGTCAAGATTGCTGATCCAGGTCATCTCAAGCTCGAACTCTTTGTCCTTGTTGTCGTCGTGTGCCACATAAATGATACGTGCCGCCTCCTTGACACCCTCTTGTAAACTCAGGTTGCCCGCAGCAAGATCTAGCTTTTCCAACTCTGCCTTTGCAACTTGGCGACCTTTACCGGTAGCAGCTCCGTAATATCCCCAATACAGTCCACTTGGCTCGATCATGTAAAGACCTGGGCCACCGTACTTTTTGCCCTCAACCTTCCCTCCAGAACCAATGGATGGCCCACTGCCTACTTGTCCATCAACTGGTAGTTCTTCCTCGGAATCCCAGCCACCGATGATCGCAGTGATACCGAAAGGTCGTACGGAAGAATAGAGGGTGTATGCTTGGAGATAACCACCCATTCGGCTAGCTAAGTCGGCGGTTGTAATCGGAGTCTTGTAAACGTCTCGCCAGCTTGATGCTTCATCGCGAGCACGGGAAACAAAGTGCCTGCCATCAGGAACCAATCCCGAGGATACCTAAAGATCATGTGTTAGTAAGTACAACATAAAACACAAGCTTGAGTGAGTAAGCTTGCTACTTACAGCACCCATATGTCTATCGATTGTTGCAATGCGCTTGTTGGCTCCTGGCTTCAACAGTTTACTGGTAATGATTTTCTCAACTGCAAGAACAACTCCGTCTTTGCACCTAATTCCAATAGAGGTTCCTCCATTTTCCACAGCCTTAACCGCATATTCTACTTGGAAGTTTCGTCCGTCGGGAGAGAAGACGGAGTTTGAAAGATCGTAACCTGTACCTATTGACGTCTGGTGGAAAGCGGGAGGTTAGAGCAATGTTTATTTTCAAAGGCAAGGCAAATAGCAGGAATGGCTGTAGAGCTTACCATGATTTCGGATTGTGGATGAGGGTATCAAGAAGCTCAAAAATTAAGGAACAAGATGAATTGATGGAGGTTTAGTGAAGCTATGGAGTTTCTGTACATAGAGCTCCAGGCCACCACGAAACGCGTTTAGGTTGGCGGCGGCTCTTAATGTCAGATTTGGTTGTGGACTTGGACTTAAGGCAGAAAGTACGAAGTAGTACCTCCACCCTCCAGCCACCGTGCTCCACCTACGTGATAAATGGCATTCATGGTAGAGCCACAGTAGGTCATTCCTGTGGCTGAATCACATGGGTATAATGGAAAAAGTCGATGAGAGCGATGAGAGCGATGAGAGCGAGCTCGAGGCACAGCAAAGGCAAAGGAATGACGGAAGAAGGAAAAGGAATTCTGGAACTTGGGTAAAACCACATGATATGACACCCGTTTGAGAGAGGAAGGGCAGGAGGTTTGATTTGGTACGACTTCTCTACCTTTAAGGTCATACATACTACTTCTCTACCTTCAAGGTCATACATACTTATCCAGGGCTATTGCTTTTTGTCTGGAAATTGTAGTTTGTTGCTTTGGAGGTCGTACAGAATCGCAGACAGGTACCTACATAATGCACGCCTCTGTACGAAGTAAGATAAGCATGAAGATCAAGAGAAAGAGTTGCAAGAACTGGAATGACTGGAATGAGTGGAATGAATCTGGAATAACCGCAATAACTGGGGGGTTGGATACACTCGTGTCGTGGAGTAATTGGCAGAAGAAGTCGCCCTTTGCAAATTCTGTGGTACCACTACCAGGTCACTCACCCACTCAATCCACAATCCACTCGGAAATCCCCCCCATCGATTTCCATCACAAAGAGGGGTCACCAAAGGGTCACGAAAGGGTCACGGAAGCGTACTGGCGAGCGCGGACTTCCTTTGATGACCGACCTTGCCCTTCCTCAGCAACAAGAAATCCTCGCACAGTACATAACCTTCAAGACTTCCATTCCATCTTTGCTCTTCTTTTTACTCACCTTACTCTCCATCGACGACTATTGTGCTCATTGCTCTCCTCTGCTCTCCTCTGCTCTACTCTACTCTGCTCTCCTCTGCTCTCCTCTGCTCTCCTCTCCTCTCCTCTCCTCTGCTATTTCAACCCCCAGCAATCAATAGCTCTCCCGCTGGCTGTTGAATGGTCCTACATCCACCGTTTCGTGGCTAATAATAATCCATTACCAAACAATCCCTCCTCGCCTTCCTCCCACTACCCGCGATCGCCGCCAGACCAACCTCTCACCTCGCACCTCGCACCTCCACCTCCACCTCGCACCTCCTCAAGGATTCCTTCATTTCTCTTCTCTCTCTACTTCTCTGAGTAATTCTACCTTTATCTCAAGTACATAGCATAGTCAATAAAAACAAAGCAAATCTCCTTTTGCACCTGTCCACACAGTCTGCTCCGTTCTTCTTGCACCACTGCATGCAACTCTGACTCTAGGCTTTCTTACATCTCAGACCGACCCGACCGGACAACTCGATTCCCTTCACCTACTTCTTTCCCGCAGGCCACAGATCTTTCGCTATTTATCATTCTCACATTTCTCACATCTTTCGCCTCTCGCACAACCAAAAACAGGTATTTTATATTTCTTGAGCCTGAGTATCGCAGCTGACATTCGCGTCTCAGCTACCACTATTATTACTATTATTACTACATATCGTCACTTTCGTCATGGCTACACAAGAGGAGCTAGCGGCGCTTTTCGCCCGAAACCTTTCCTTCCAACCCCCTACCCCTGTCGCCCCGAAAGAAGAGCCAAAGATTGAACCAGAATATACATATTCCATTACACAACACTACCACCACTCCGCACATCTTGCTAATAAGCAGCAACCATCCAGACCAGCTTCTGAACCACCGCAGACCGACCAGCTCACTACAGATATTATACTTGCAAGACATGGTGTTGATTCATCTTCATTATACCCTTCTCAAATTGAGCTCTTCAGAACCGCAGATGCTGGCCAGCAAATGCGACTGATTGAGTTATGGCGCATCTGCCCACCAAACTACGGTGGACATGCCTTAGCACAACAGCTGGGAGAGTGGCCTTCCACCAGCCTCCAACAAGAAGAGTCTATGGCAAAGTTAAGGTATGAGCGTCAGATGCAGGAAGAGAGAATGTCTCGGGCACATGACGGTATGGATGATGATACCATGAGTGATGGTAGTAGCCATGCTCCGTTAACACCAATCCAAGGTGGAGATGCGCGCTGGAATAATGTTGAGCCTTATATGGCTTCTGGCTACGAGCTCTTAGCAGCACGAGAATACGAGCATTCAGCCACTCCTGCCAGAGATGTTTACTCTCATTTTGGCACCGCGGTTGGCGGGCCCCAGTACAAGCAGTCTACAGATCCCGTATACAACGTCGGAGGTGATTGGACAAAGTCGATCGATCAGCAGCAATCGATGGAGAATCAGTAAGTACATCCCACTTTCACAGTTGCCGAATTCGAAGAGCATCGCCAAGCTTACTCTGGGACTTATTTGCCCAAGATCCCTCCCATTCATGTCTTGGCATTTGATCACGCACTGACTATTCTACCGCAGATACGGAGCTTTCCAAAACTTTCAATACAGCAACGAATACATATCAGGGCATCATGGCGAAGATGAGGAGATGTTGTAAATAGTGATACGTTAGCACTCTAGCAGGTAGATAGCACATTCGTCCGTAGAGTTGGTCTTACTTTTTTCTTTTTTGAGCACATATGTCGGATATGGCATGGCATTGGCATGGGCTATGGGATTTGATAAATTGTCATTTGCTTCATATTGTCCGGCGAGACATGGCTTGTTTGGTTTTGAGGGTGGGAATTTTTTTCTCCTTGGAGGATTATGAGGAATCGCACGCATCCATGGATTTCTCTCTCAATGTCTTCCTCAGAATTTTTTGTTTTCTTGTGGATGGTTGGTCACTGAAAGGGATGACGTTGACGTCTCATGTACTTTTTCTTGTCTTTGATGTATTCGCTCTTTTCTGTGTGAGGTACGTACCTTCTGAACTCCCTCATCACAAGCACCCCCTATCTCCTTACCCCCTTACCCCCTTACCACATTATCCTCCACCGCTTTCCTTACCTCTCCACCGCTTCCTTACCCTCCCCACTCCTATCCTCTCTTCTCCACTTCCCCTCCTCTCCTCTCCCCCCTCCCCTCTCCTCTTCTACCCACACGATCCTTGGCACACACATATACACACATATCTATATACATATCTCGCCTCCATCATCAACAAACTACACACCCTCCACCCAATCGGTTGAGGTACGTACGTATATTCCTCCCCCCCCCTCCCCTACCTCAATCCAAATCCCACAAAGCGATCATACTCTCACTACTCACCTGAAAGCATCTCACTTCTCTGGATTGGATCGCTACAGCACTGTCTTCCCTGCTGGATCTGGAATCTGGACTTTTCTTTCACTGTTCGTTTCGTTACTTTTTTTTTACATAGTCGCATGCACAAATAATGAAATACACATTTTCTCCATAGATGATCAGTTTATATGCAGCTCAAGTGATATGATGTGCTATATTTTGCTAGATGCGTGTATAGTGGTCTTGTCCTTTGTGAAGTATTATGGCACCAAAATAAGAGTTACAATATGTTGTTCAAAGTAAACCATGTGTCTTTTTATCTCCATCACCAGTGCAACGATATCCCGCCTGATATATCCCCATCTCTCATTCAACCCTAGCAGAGACTATGACCTCCTATAAAAAACATATAATATGCTTTGAAGCGCCAGACTCAGCTACATCGATCTCTATTGGGGCTGTGGATTGCATCGATACCGACCACTTCGAAAATTGCGATGAAATTTTTCACTCTTAACGACTTGCTTCCTATCGCTCTGCGAAGCTACGTAGCGGTATACAATATTAAGGAGGAGTTCTTTCGGAAAGTAACCCGCTAGCCCCCCCTCGATATCTTTCTGGCTAAGCTCGTAAAAGCATAGGTCGAAAAAGTATTTGCGCAGTTTACTATCGGGATTAGTGTTCCTCCAGATGTACGGAATACACTCGAAAGCCGGCTCGTCAAGCATGATCCGTCGGGTGTTGAGTTTTTCAAGCACCATATCTTGACAGGAAGGAATATGTAAGTTTTTTGCTAGGATCCAAAGCTTGACAAGTGCATCACTGTCTGCGGTCATTTGCCTATTGTCGTATACAAACCCAGATTCTTCGCATGGTACGTCTATGCTCTGCGTATAAAACCACTGAACAAGCATTTTGAACGTGCGCTCGTGTCTGTCTTCCTGAAATCTATAGGTTTGCGTTCGACCCTCGTCATCACCCAGGTTGAAAACTGCTTGGAGCACAGGTGAGTAGTAGCATGCAAACTCCTTATGAACGACGAAACTCTTTTCTGCGTTGCGAGGTCCGACAATGAAGGTGACTAATTCGCTTGCTTCACTGGATAATGGCTTTTTAATGATAGTATATACCAGGGACTCAGAGTTACTCACGAGAAGTTTGGTTTCTGCCTCTTCGTTGCACTACCTGCTGCCTCGGGCTGCTCTCGCTTCTTAACTTCGTTCACGACGACGGGCCGGACTGCTTCTTCGGTCTCCATTATCTGCGAACCTTGGGGCATCCGGGATTAGCTTAAGCTTCTTTATTTGACAGGAGACAAATATGGAACGGTCAAGTAGATACCGTAGAATGAGAACTTACGGGGAAGATAACTGGATGACTCTACAACCAGCGATGGAAGGGTGCAAGAGCTCGGTTTCTGCTTGCTATATGCAGTGGTAGGATTGATTTGTCCGTTCGAGTGTTTATCTTCAGAGCTTTGAAGGTGACGCAAGCATCATCTCATTCGTGAGATCGGTGAGTGGTATATGATTTGAAAAGTTGTTTGAAGTAGAGTAAATGCGGGTCTTGAGATGGATTCCTATGAAGCTCAAAGGTGATATGGTGAACTTGCTGAATTGTTTACTAGCATAACAGAACTGACCAGATTGTAGAACCAACCGGAGTAGGAGCTTGTGTGTGACGAAGATGTAGAAATGTAGCAACATTGAAGAGGAGAGGAGAGATAGCGTAAAGGATGCCAGAGATTGTGTGCTGCTCAAGCGAATATTGTCCAGATTGGGGAGCCGCGAAGAGGGAAAGACGAAATGAAGCAGGTACAGGAACACGGGACATACTCTATATTTCTTATCTCGTACACGATCCAGAGTGTCAGCTGATGTTTCTCTAAGGAGATCGGGGCGTTTGAGACTTTTATTTAGCATTGCTTTGCTCGCTCGAGAACTACGAGGCTACGAGAACAAAAAGGGGTCTCCATCATCGTATTAGATACAATAACGCTATGCATTTTAACCCCTACCAAGGAATTATCTCGCTATGATTCGTTTCATTATCCAGCTGCCTTCAATTTTCCGTCTGGACTCAGCCAACTGGGGATCCTCAGATACGCATTTCGTCTTGTGGTCCTCTCCAGATACTGCCGTTTAATATCATGCCGCACACTCATAGACAAACGCACTGTCTTTCTGGCACTCCTGGCCCAGTTGCCCATACTTTTCGCCCTCTTCTTATAATATTAGTGACCATTCAAACGGCAGAACCTTTTAAAACTTACTTGTAATCACGGAACATCGACGAAACCTCTCGCTTCTTCGGACTTGTTCGAGGAGGGGGAAACTCCAATTTTCGTGGAAAGATACCCATATGTGAGTAGGAACGCTTCCTTCCTGAGATCTTCTTCCTCTTTGGTCCAAATTCGATTTTGAGTTGCCGCTGCAGTCTTCTTCTTTCTGGCGCATCTTGAGACATCACAACTATCCTGACATTTTTGATATTTGGCCGCTCCTCCTTTAGATATTGGGAAGCTCGTTTCGATAGTATGTGAGGGCCTGTCTCAAATAACCATCGGATTGCAAGACCGGCTTTCTCTGAAATTCCTCGTAGTGTGACACGTCGTCCGTCGATGAAAATGCCGGCACCTCTTAATACCATGATACGTTCCATCCATCCGATGTCACTACACAACTTATTGAATTCTTTCTTCAATTCATCCGGAAGATATGGAGGGAGGCTAAGTTTGGGCTTCTCTAGCATTTTCCTTCCTAGGTTGTCCATATCAGAGAGTAATCCTTTCAGTATGTATTCGGTAGTTTTAAAGTTAAAGGGTACGTCGATTTTTTCGAACTGCTCTAACAGGAATATGAGGGACCGTCGTACTATGCGTACTTTGCCGGCTATGTCGATGTGATCGCGGCTCCAATCCCGCTCCCGGTTCATGATGAGTGAAGGAGCACAATGAACTTAATAGGACGGAATTATTGCCAGAGTTGTCGAAAAGACATAAGGTAATGCAAGATTGCTGATATGCAAATGTGTCAAAAAAATGAAATGGTTATAGAATGATGCGGATTTGTGAATGATTACAGACAAAAGCACACCATATACAGCCTTTCAGCCGCCATTGCCTTACGAAAAGCAGACTGCGAGCTTTCGATGTTGCCATATTCGAACATCGACCATCTGCCAGGCAGGTAGGTGCCTTTCTGGCCCCAAAACTAGGTAAAAAGTCTGACTGTGATCACAAAGTAGCTGCCAAAATAGGGGCTGAAAGTCACATGTCAATAACTAAGTTTAATGAAAGGGGTGTGCCCCAAATTGCATTGAACATGACTTCGAAGTCATAGGATTCCTCGAATTTGTGCGCCACACGATTATTCGCAGACACAATCGAGGAATCTCAAGTTAAAACACATAGGAAGGGAGGAGAAACGATGAGTTTAGAGACTTTAGTAATGAACGTAGTCGCGATATCCAGTACCAAACATGAGATATTCGAACCACCATGAAGAGAAGAGCATCACACGCCGCACCAGAGAAACGACTCGCAGGCACCGGAAGGACAGCTCCTAAAGCATGATCTCAACTACTATGATTGGCTGCTATCTCAACTCACATAGTGAATGATATATCCGTACTGACCGGACCGGCAACACCCTCCCGCGGAGCTATATATTTCCCAATAATACCACAATCTTCAACCAAGCCGGACTGTGTGGCCCGACGGTAGTGGAGGCGCTTTGGCGCCGAGGCGCCTTCACTACCGTCGGGCCACAGAGTATCGGCTTGGGTACAGTGAGTCCGCTTTCCTTATAGTACAGGATTGTGGGATGTTCATTGGGGCTATGGTGGCGCTTCGGCGCCGCCATAGCTTTTGTTTATTCCTCCTCATCTTTTTCTTTCGATCCTCTTGATTTTTTTGAGCTCCGGAATTGCTCCCTTTCGCTTATGCGATTGGATTATTTGTTTTGCTGTGGCAGAATTTGAAATGAGAATAGTTGGGGGCGACGGGTGATTGGTGAGGAGGTGGTGACGATATTCACTTCCAGTTCGTCCGATCATATCCACGCATCCGGACATATGCACGGAGCACACGAGAGACAAGAGAGCCAACTGAAAGATCGTCTTTCTCTTTTATTTGTGGTTGATGCGTTCTGGATCGAACGAGATGTCTACCCTGAATCTCAATACTTGATTGCGCTCAAGAAGTATCATATAAACCAATTGGCTGTCTCTACTATCTTCAGGAAAACCACAACTTGTCATGGCTAATACCACAGATACGAGATCCTCTTTTTCCCCAACTCATGCTCCAGTACATTGTCACCATATTCTCAAGTTGACGACATCTCCATGGTAATATGCCTTTCAAGGGACACAAGCACTGTGAGTGGCCAGAAAATTTGCCCGGAGCTGCCAGAAGGTCGAACTACTCGCGTGTTTAATCCTTGCTTGCATGATTATTGATCCTCCGACACATAGTAATCGCTAGCTGCCATGGCTGCAGCTCTTTTTGGTCTAACATTCGCAGGAGTTTGCTTCGCAAGCAACAGAACGATATCCTTAAGCATTTCGACCGGCATAACATTGAGCTCTGTCATACCCGGAGAATTGTTCAACCAACAGACCTGATCAACAGCAAAACGACGGAGCGGACTACCATCGGCTGTGTTCTCGTAGACATGTTTATAGGTAGTGGAGCTCGCTTTTCCGCAAACAGATTGGATCGAATGCATCTGGGCCATGACATAGTTCTGGAGAGGCCTGATAAGAAACCTATCTCCAAGGGTCCAGAGCTCTACTAGAATACGATCTTGCTCCGAGCACCTTTCAGTATGGCCCTCGCTCGTTAAATCGTCATCTTTACCGTGAACTGGCAAATCTAGTTTTTCCTGATATAACCATTGAACAAGTAATTGAAACGCATCTCGAGTGGTGTCTTCTAGTCGGTACGTTTGAGTATTGCCTTCAATAAAGTTCCCGTTAAAAGCGGTATTCCACACGCTTGAATGTTTACACGCGAATTGCTTGTGAACAACAAAAAGCGTCTCCTCGTCACCTTTACCAGTGATGAATGTGACTATTTCACTTGGCGAGCTGTATACTAGTAAGCTTGTTTTTGTAAAAGCACAAGGATACTTGAATCGTACGAGAAAGGTCGCTCCGATGATTTCGCAGCGATGGGGACAGGACGACTTGGGGTATTATCACCATTAGGAGTGCTGTCCAGTGTCATGGTCGTGATGAATCTGTTTTTAAAGTCAGCAAGAATATGAAACGATTATTAGGAAGAGCGAGAACCAACCCAGAGGAGATGAGTAGCAGGCACAACGGATGCAGCTCTTCGTGATGAGGTAGCGAACTGCTACGTGTGGCAGGTAGCAGAGCAATACGAAGAACTCAAGACTATCTACGATCGAACTCAACGGCGCAGGCAGGTAAATTTTCTAAATAAGGAGACCTTGCTGTCGCTTAGCAATTTGCTCCCATAGCCATATGCTGGAGAACTGAGAATGAAGATTGAGGTTAATAGCTGCTTAGATGTCTATTCGAGAGGTAACCCCCTCGACCTTTAGTAGTCTTACCTTGGCACAAATCCAACTATAGAGATATACTCCTAAGAAGTATACAAGACCATTGAAGCTCTAGTGTACTCGGTACAAGTATAGCTCATATATAAGAATGTGATCTTTAAGACCAATTGCACAGCAGTCAATAAATCACTACAGCTCCTCCTGGTGGAAATTGAAGTTGAGCTTGATGATTACTAAGCTGGTTTGTGTGATGGTCTAACCTTAAGCTCGCCCTCACCCGCTTTTCGCCGATTTCTCAATCCGGTATGATTCTTTCGCATACGAGATGTTCTAACAATTCAAACTTAAGGGGTTGGACGACCTGAGAATCGTTAAATCAACGGCTATAGTAATATTTTTATCGTCGAATCAAGTGGTCTCCATTCATACAAGGAGTCGCTTTCACATGAGATCAATCCTCAGCTATATAACTGCAAGTGCAACAAAACTAGTAGGACTTCAGCTGCCGAAATTATCATTCTTTGAAATGGTTATATGGAGATACATTTTTACTATCCGGTCACATACTTTCGTCTTGAGCAGCTTTCTGCATCTTCTCATCAAGCGTCAATCAGGGTGCTCGTTGCAGCCGCTACTTCGCCGGGCACCACGAGCCTTTCCTTCTTCGTTGCCTTCGCAGAATTGTGTGTGTGCGTCAAGGAAATATCAGTACTACTTATCTTTCAATTCATACCAAGCGGTAGCTCTATCATAATCTTCTTAGCTGTGGAAAGGTATCTTACATTCGATGCTGAAATTTAGCTGCAGCGGTCATCACCACACAAAGAAGCCTGAGGTCAGGGTTGAGCATTGGTTTTCAATCATTGCATGAATTTAGAAGCAAGTCAATTCGCTTTTAATTATATGTTGAGAGACAGAATCGGTCTTTCGTCGAGAAAATGATGCTCTAACTCCAGGTCCGAACGCCCGTTATAATTCCCTTCAAGAAGTAGACACCATGTTAAACTCCCGACCCCTCCGCCCACGATAATGTTCTGATATACTCAAAAAAGTTCATTTTGGACTACAACATGAGTCCTATAACCTCCTCTCTTTCTCTGAATACGTCTTGTTCCATGGCTTATCCTCCTTAACCTTCATCATCAGAGCCGTTCGATCGAAGATTGTATCTCTAAAAGCACAGTCAGTAACATGGTCAAACTTCCTGGCGGTATACCCACCATATCACTGAAAGTCTACGAAATTGAAATACACATACAGAGGATCTTGCTCAACGCGAGGAGCATGTGCATTGTATCGGTCGAGTTGACTGTCCATGCTTGCTTTGATGCTATAGTGAGGATTGCTTGGTCTTAGCAGAGCATTGGCACCGATCAGACCACCCATTGCGCCGATGATCATTATCACGGCTTCGCGTTTGGCGCTTACAGACATGTTTGTAATGGTATGTGGTGGTTGGTGTTGGTAAGTGCTTCGAGTATCCGAATCCGAATACGAGTGCGAAAAGTTATGATATTGTGTGAGGACTTATTTAGTGATATCCAAAAGATGTAGCTGTGTATGCAAATCTCATATTCATCTTCACCCACATCCTCCGAGTATATATGTACTACGTCTACCAACTTGTAGGATTCGACTCTGCGCAACTCGTGTACGTGGTGGGGTCGTACGACAGGCAGAAAATCAGGCGATTTCTGACACGACCGGCCGCGCCCGATCACTCCGCATTTCGAGATAGCACATGCCTTATGGCGAGAAATGGTGGGATTTTTAGCTAAGTCGACTGATTTTCTGGGGAAATGGTCTTTCGGAATCCTGGGGTCACCCTTATGTCGCGCCATTTATTAAGCATGTCTATCTCGTGGTATCTAGTAGGGCGGCTGGGCTAGAATATACGCTACAATTTCGGTTCTGGGATGTGGTTATTTCACGAGGGTCTGCAATGCCGTTAGTGGATAGCATACACAACTAAGAGCGTACACCGGTCCTAACTCTTGAAGCGTCTGGGTTTTTTTGCTTCCCATTCGAAGTCCGCCTGATCATGACAACCTCAACCTGATCGTCTTTTTTATAGCTTTTTCTTCCGATGACTTGAATTTTGTTCGGGATTTCTTCCCTATAGTGTTTGTAATCGAAGAGCCTGCCTGCTGACGGGTAGTTTCACTCTCGTTGTTTACTCTGACACCAAAGGTGATGGCGAAGATATTACTTAGGAACAACTCTGTCAGGCCTTACACTCGCAACATGTCAACGAACACATGGGATGGAAAGACATTCAATGATGGCCAAGCAAATTCTCTACATTTCTCAAACAAAACTAACAATAGAATCCAATTTCTCAAAGAAAACTAACCATAGAATCCAACAGATATCTGAATCGGCCCTGCACCACACCCTCACATATCAATCATCTACCTGAACCACAGAGCCCCAAACCACCACATCTCTTATCTCACATCCACCGCCTAAGCCGCAGCCTCTACAACCGCCGCATCAGGACGCTTAATCCCCATCTTATACAGCGGTCCATCCTTAAAAGTAACGGCATCATGTGTCGCCACAGTCGAAACATACGAAATGCCAATTTCTCGCTTACCACGCTCGAGCACTTCTGCGTCATATGCTGCGATTTCATCAGCAGCATCGGCTCCATTGACGATCTTTCGGATTGCCGCGACGTACTTGGCGGCGTCTTCGATAGCGTTGTTAAGACCTTGGCCGCGATCTGGGGAGGGATGATTAGTAATGGATGATCGGATAGTACTTATGGGCATGATAGAAATGGGAGCTTACGAGGTGTCATTGAGTGTGCGGCGTCGCCGGCTAGTGTTATGCGACCTTTGCGGTTGTCCCACGGAACAGGGTCTTTCCAACACATGCAAACATCGGCGGGAATCTAAGCTGCGTCAGCGAATTGCTAGAGCTTTGGCAATGAAAGTCTGCAGCCACCTTCCTCCCCCAGGAGGAATCTTCTGCGCTGATTATGCTTCTATAAGTAGAAGTTGACTTACCGGTGTACCTTCCGGTATCCAATCTGTAGCACTCTTAAAAGGCTCAGCCCACAAGTGCGACCTACTCTTCATCCACGCTATCCGCTCTGCATCAGTCATACCAAGCAACATCGCCTGTTGTCCCGGCTCGTCCTCATATACGCTATAAAATAGCTGAAAGACCCAAGTCTCAGGCCTATCCTTATCCACAATATCCAAATTGGCAAGCAAACACATACTCTTGTGCTCGTGATGGGACGAAAAGTTCATAATAGGATGGAACTCCGGTGTCTCTTTCAGATAACGCGCCTGTTCAGCTGAGTATCTAAGCTTGAAGTTGAGCAGCGTGTATGGGAGAGGTGTGAGTGCGGCCTTATCACCTAGTAGGGTTGTTCGAACGATGGATTTGGCTCCGTCCGCTCCAACGAGATGGGTACCGGTTGCTGTGGTTCCGTCCTCAAATGTTACTGTGACCGAAGTCTCGGTTACATCAATAGATGTGACTTTCATGCCCCAATGAATCTCCACTCCTGTAGCAAATAAATTTCTCATCTTCCTTCGACTTGCACGTCTGAGTCCAGTGGACGGGATATGCATTAGCAACTCGCCGGTTGCTCCGTCTGTAAATGGCACTGGCGGCATTTGTCCGTGGAGGTCATGATAATGCTCATCACATTGCAAAGCTCCGATATTGGAAAGAATCTCTTCCGGTAGGCAGGATTCGAAGTTAGTGGAGGCCCAATGCAAGGCCATTGACCAGTCTCGAGCTCGCTCGGAGGAATCTGCGGAAGGGGAACGCTCGTAGACCTCGAATGAGATACCTGATTTTTTCAAACCCTGTGCTATCAGGAGACCGGTAGTACCTGCAGGTGTCAGTTGAGAAAAGAGGGCCTGCCGAAAGAATTAACTTACCGGCTCCGATGATCAGGACTTTCATGCTTGATTGGCCGTTCATGATTATTGATTCTGTTTAGGCTTGACGTTGAAGGACTTTCTCTCCAAAGATGCTTTCTTGAGGAAATTTTGTTGAACGATTCTTGGGTTAATATAGTTGTTGGAAAGTACAAACTGATCGGTCATAAGAAATGGTAAGTGACAGAGGAGGTATGCTTTAAGTACTTGAAAGCGTCACCGCATATTCTAGACACATGCTACCACTCTGCAATGGAAGCGGGGTAACCAATGTATCACATCAAAAGCAGCCGGGACCAGCGGAGCGGTTGGAACCAATTGACGTAGAGTGTGTGAATGAAGAGATTTCTTATTCCCGCAACAGGAAGTACGGATACACAAAATGTGCAGTAGTTCCATGGACCGACCACACGGTCCATCCGCGGACATCATGGCTCCCCTGCCAACCCCGCTGTCAATCTCGCCATAAAAGGGGCAAATAACAGGGGCTCGCATAATTCAACCGCGGGTCGGCACGGTGGTATACAACTGTCCCCTAGCGTATTTGCCGGTCTTAACTACAATCAATCAATTATACGGAACAAACAGTATTCAGTGGAACACCGACGGTCTTTCGGAGACTACCTTTGTTCTCAAGCAAACGGAGATAAGTTTCTATGCTCTAGCGTATTTGCCGGTCTTAACTGCAATCAATTAATTGCACGGAACAAGCAGTATTCAGTGAAACATCGACGGTCTTTTGGAAGCTACCTCTGTTCTCAAGTAAACGGAGATAGGCTTTTATACTTTAGTATATTTGCCGGCCTTAACTATAATCAATTAATCATACGGAACAAGCAGTATTCAGTGAAACACCGACGGTCTTTTAGAAGCAAACGGAGATAAGCTTCTATGCTCTAGCGTATTTGCCGGTCTTAACTGCAATCAATTAATTGCACGGAACAAGCAGTATTCAGTGAAACATCGACGGTCTTTTGGAGGCTACCTCTGTTCTCAAGCAAACGGAGATAGGCTTCTATTCCAGTCGATGTGTTACAACGAGTACATTGATTTCATGAAGAGTTCAGAGAAGGAAGAGAAGTACTAAAGCATGGTCCACTTTCGAGATAAGCGGTCAAGCCTTAACTACCAACTCAAAAAGTAAAGTAAAGGTTGTCGAACCTAGTTGCAAGGTGATAGAAGTGCCCATGGAACCATAAAGTTGTGCATTATTTACCTCGAGCAACAGTCAAGGGAAGCGAATATACCAAGTGTCCTTGGCAGTTTCGGGACATGCAGACATTGATAAAACAAGAGCTGAACTATCAAGCCATGTGTTACTTCAACGACAAGTAGTATAAACTCACCACTTCGAGCTTAATCCGTATCAGCAGTCCCCTCGCTTGCCTCGCTTACATTATTCTCCTCCCATTCATCCGAATCCGCATCCGCATCCGCATCCGCAATTGTCTTCTCGATCTGGTCCATGCGGACAACAAATTCTTGCTGCAGCTTTCTAAGCCAGTCTAGCAGTACATCATCCTCCATAGGACTATCTTGAAGCTGCTCTAGTTGCTCTTGAACGCTACGAAGAAGCTTCCTCCTCTTGTTGATTGCATGATCTCTAGATGAACTCTTCTTCGCTTCGGCCCGAGCAACAAGAGTTTGTGAGACATACTCAGCCACATCGAGCACTTTTTTAGGGAGATCAACTACCCGTGCTAGAGCCAGACCGTAGTGTTGCTCTTCTACACAACCTTGCCCGAGTTTGTATAGCATTCTCATTGTATTTTCGTTGCTTATGTCAACAGAAAGATGGTAGACGTCAACGCCGGGACGCTCCGACATAATCTGAGCTGCTTACGTCAACATAGACTCATACAAAGACACCAAGGCCATACCTAGCTCCCTAAAATGAGTCACAAACCAGATAAATGCTCTACTTTCAACAAGAGCCTCTGCGATGCTCAACGCCATCGCCAGCCCATCCCTCGTGCTGGTGCCTCTACCAAGTTCATCAACAATGGCAAGACTCCTCTCATCAATATTCCTAAATGACATCGTCAGCTACAGTCACTAGCTGGAGCCACTGTTAATGCGCCGAGACCTAAGAATGAATGCAGTTTCTCTCATTTCAGCCGCAAACGTGGAAACATTGGCTTCAATACTATCATCCATTGAGACCCGCGCAAATAGTTGACGAATCATAGGAAATGAAGCATATAAAGCTGGTACGAAACAGCCAACTTGTGCCATGATAGCCATGAGAGCAACCCCACGAATGTAAGTACTTTTGCCGCTCATATTACATCCAGTAATAATTTGAAAGCAGGAATTCTGCGTAGCGTAGTAATCATTGGGTATGAACTTCGATGACGGGCTCTGCTATAGTTAGCTAGTTCTCCCACGAAAGACTGGCTCGTAACCAAACCTTATCTCTAATGGGATGTCGACCAGATTTGATAGCTATACAATCAGTAATCTCGGGTCTAGTGTATGAGTCTTGAGTAGTGACCAGTTGAGCAAAAGATGTGATCATGTCGAGCATGGCTATACTTTCACAGACCTTGAACAAATTTGGCACTTCACTTCGAACATTGTCAAGGAGCTCCTGAATCGTCTTATCGCTCATTAATATGACTTCTTCGTGTGAATCAGCTATTTTCTGGTTTAGCTTCATAAGCTCCAAAGTTTGACATTCGATGAAGCCTCTTTTCCGAAAGCAATTCACTAGTATTTCAGGAACTTTACGGCCGTCGAAATCATTCTCGGAGAAGCGCAGGTAGTATCCACGAGGGTTGTCGAACCTAGTTTCAGCCTGCATTTCATACTTCTCTATGTGATGTATCAGTAGAATTCGTCAACTAGGGAAGGAAGTTGTACGGTTAATTTCCGTAACATGTTGATGCACATCTTCTGTTGCCTCTTTGAAAGTTTGACGTGCTACATCCAAGAAGCCACTTACGCCAGCCTGGACGATTTGAGCATTTATGGTTATTGTACAGAGAAAGGAATAAGTACCTTGACTGCATATGTCCGTTGGTTACGTAGGTCGAGAGGAGTCTTTTGATAAGTGACATCGTCGTTGATGACCTCGCTAATAAGCCGCATTGTACAGTCGATGATCTCAGCTCGGCATGCACCTCGAATCCGAGCCAACAGTTCTGATTGAGCCCCAAGCAGCCCCTCAAACACAGGTCCAACTGCTTGCACGAACGACTTCAACATCAAAATGTTGTTTATGTCCTGCGACGAATTCCATATGTCTGGATGCTTCGGTATTATTATGAGCTTCGATAAATTAGACATTTGCTGTGCAATAAGGAAAGATGAGATACGTACAGAAGTGAGCAGCTTTTCGATGTCACCAATTGACTTCAATGCTGCATAATTTCGTCAGTTAAAGCAGTGGCTAATTTGGAATATTCGTCGACCTTGTCTAGTCTGCAAGAATATGTCTTCATTTTCCGACAACTCCGAAAGAGCATCATATCGCAGAGTCAATAGTTCTGGCTGCGTGGATGGCTGCAGGATGTTGCTTCTTAAAAGCCTTGAACCCATGGGGGTCAGTGTTTCATTCATCAGCCCATATAAGCAATCTTTGGATTTGGCACTCTGTAAATTTTGGATCAGTTCAAGAGACTGTATTGTAGCTAGATCGATCATCATAGAATCCTCTGAGGGCTGGAACTTGATACGAAGAGAATGAAAGGCAAATGTAAGAGACATGCTCATATCAATGTACTTCAAGGCCTAAAGAATGAATTTTGTTAGGTCGTGAAGATTTGTAATCATAGGAGCTGTGGGCACTTACTGCAGAAAAACAACATGTCGAGAAGTAGTTGCCTCCAATTGCAACCTTGATCGCCTCAACATCCTCCTTGAATGCTAACTGCTGGATGTAATCCAAGCCAGCCGCCTCAGACCAGTATCGACGATCCACAGTAACAATCTTCGCTCCGAGTATGTACTCTTCAACAATACGGTACATATTAGACTTAGGATTAGGAGGCCCAGCAGTAGATACGATCAAGATCTGAGTAGGTTCAAAGACCTGCAATTTGTGAAGAGTCTTGACATAGAATTGGTTATCGCAGATCTGACTAAGAACTGCTTCGCCAGTAGAAATATTCACGAATGCCAAACCGACTGTGGGAGACACGCCGCGGCTTTCACTAAGAGCGCAGATGATCTGTTGAGTTTCTCCACCCCCAATGACGGAGCTGGCTCGTGATCTTCGTCCAGTACTTGGGTGGGATGTGCTGGGACGGGTGGTGCTGGAACGACGAGTGTTTGACTGAGTGCCTGAGGTAGAATCGGTGTATCCATATTGATAGCTTGTAGATGCTGTGCTGTAGGAGGTGGATGGTCGCGATATGGAGGCCATTTTCTTCGTGCTCGATAGCCTTAGACGCGTTTTGACGACAACCTAGAATGATGGGAGAACAGAAGTTAATGGCTAAATGTTAGTCTGGATATCAATGACGTTCAGAACGAATAGTGCGGTCAAAAGTATCAGTTTGATGAAACGTGATTTCGACACCATTCCACGAAAAAGGCTGTCAGCTTGACGATGATGACTATACTCTTGGAATTCGGTTGCATGGTTTATGGATAAGTGATCCGCAAAATGGCTTGCTTTAGTGGCCGGCGAGGAGGGGCTGTGGCGCACAGACCCTCATAAGGCTGAAAAAAATTAATTTCTCATTTTGTAAAGTTACTTTAGATTGGTAAGTGTGGTTGTAAGTTTTCGCAACTTCCCAGGACATTGATAATTATACTACGAAGATATTCGGGGTATTATTTTGGTATTTTGGTAATTTGGTAAGAGTTACTTAGCAATGGCGACCGTTCTTCCTCCACCCAGCAAACGACAGCGGACCGACGCCGCGGAGAGAGCAAGAGAGCAGCAGGACATCGAAGAAATACCGAGTGATGCAGGAAGTCTGCGCCTCCAATTCTACGACGAAACCACAGGACTTCCAATCGGTCAAGGTCCAGTTCTTGTGCCGGTCACAGATGCCAATCCAAAAAATCTAGAGCTGTTACTGAACACTCTGCAAGGCCATGTAAGTGTCCGCATCAACTACACAAACACGCAATGATCTAACACAACCTCCAGGACTCTTCAGAATACATACCCTACCGCTTCACAATCCCCGTTCCGGATAAGAAGACCTCCGAGAAAATAACGACCGCCTTCCCGACCAATATTTACAAAACCCTCATAACCCCCGGCCTGATCAGTACCGAAGAAGTGCAAAACATCTCGGCCGCACCGCAAGCCGTATTCCGTGTGCAAGCCGTTTCACGATGCGCATCCACCATCCCCGGGCACGGCGAAGCCATTCTCGCAACACAATTCTCCCCGCGATCTTCGTCGAGAATGGTAAGTGGCAGTGGAGACAACACTGCGCGGATATGGGACTGCGACACAGGCACGCCGGTACATACATTGAAGGGGCATACGAGCTGGGTACTGGCCGTGAGTTGGTCGCCTGACGAATCGCGCATTGCGACGGGTAGCATGGACAACACGGTGAGGATATGGGATCCCAAGACGGGGAAGCAGCTAGGGAATCCGATGAAGGGACATACCAAATGGGTGACGAGTCTAGCATGGGAGCCGTACCATGTGCAGAAGGCCGGGGAACCAAGACTAGCATCCGCGTCGAAAGACGCCACTGTCAGAATATGGTCGACGAATCAGCAGAAGATCGAGATAGTGCTGAGTGGACACAAGGGCTCCGTATCGTGTGTAAGATGGGGAGGAACGGGATTCATATACACCGGATCACACGACAAGACGGTCAAAGTCTGGAATGCCAAAGACGGCACTCTCGCCCACTCACTGAACGCCCACGCCCACTGGGTCAATCACCTCGCGCTCTCAACCGACTTCGTCATGCGCACCGCCTACCACGACCACACCGGCAAAATCCCCTCCGGCCCCGAAGCGCAGCACGCGCGCGCCCAAGAGCGCTTCCTAAAAGCCTCCACTATTGGCGGCGCCGTCGTCGAGCGGCTCGTCTCCGCCAGCGACGACTTCACCATGTATCTCTGGGAGCCGTCCCAATCCAGCAAACCGATCGCCCGGCTTCTCGGACATCAAAAACAAGTCAACCACGTCACGTTCTCGCCCGACGGCCTGCTCATCGCATCATCGGGATTCGACAACCATACAAAGATCTGGAATGCGCGGGACGGGAAGTTTATTAATACGTTGAGGGGTCATGTGGCGCCGGTGTATCAGTGCGCCTTTAGTCCCGATTCGCGGCTGTTGGTGACGGGGAGCAAGGATACGACGCTGAAGGTGTGGGATATGAGGACGTTCAAGTTGGCGGAAGGTATATATATATGTTATTTCGATTCCCGCACTTTCCCCCCTCCCCAATTTCCGACATATTCTAGGCGTGACTTTATTGCTAATATTCTATATCGCACGCAGATCTCCCTGGTCATAAAGACGAAGTGTACGCCGTGGATTGGAGTCCGGATGGACAGAAAGTGGCTAGTGGTGGTAAAGACAAAGCGGTCCGTATATGGCGGCATTAGAAATCTCTCAATAAAAAAAAGAAGATTGAGACTGAACTGTACTGCACTGCACTGCATTAGATTGCAGCCCTTTTCTATCCCATCTTGACTGCACCCAAGGAAATATGCTCCCATACACCAGTGACTCTTTACAACTTCCCTATTTGCAAGCACGGAAAACCAAAGAACATCCAAGTCATGCGTTGTAAATGTTCGATTTTATAGTACGATCTATCCATAAGCCATTCTCAATTCCATCCCACCCATACCAAAGTCCCACGCCCGAGAAAAAGATCCCGAATCCATAGCCCACCCATCCATTCATCCATCCATCCATCCATCCATCCATCCATCCATCCATCCATGCCTACAACACCGCTCATAGCGATCGGTACGCACACAATGATAGAAGAAAAAAAGCTTGCTGTTCAGAAGTCCAATTCATTCCCCATATGCGCCAATAAGCACCGTAATATATCATCCGTTTACAACTCGCTACCAAGAAAAAAAATTATTAAATAAACGCCCCCTATATGGTATGACTTGCATGTAGGAAAATAAGCGTGGAGAGGAGAAGGAGGAGATCTCGCCAATTATTTATGTGGTCTGAGTGTCAAATACCGTAATCTCACTGCGTTATTTCCGTGGTTGTTTCGTTCTTAAAGTTCGAACCTAGCTGCTTTCCATCTTCATCCTCTCGAGTCATGGCGGCGGGCGTCTCTGGGGTGATCATGACTCCGGGTGTCTCGACAGTTGCCGTGGTAGCCGACGCTGGAATGACGAGTCCAGTTGGACTGCTGTTACTTGCAGATATGGTTGGCATTTCACCAGCTCTCAGTGTGGCGATACTCTCATCCATATTCTCGCCATGAACCTCCTCTTGCTTTCCTTGGGCTGAGCTAGATGCACCGTCTGCATGCTCAATATGATTGGCAGTATCGGCTTTCTCATTGTCATCCTCATGATCAATCATCGCTGCTAGACTACGGAAGTTGAACATTGGCTCTGTTCCAGCTCCACCATTTCCATCATCACCGTCTTCGTTATCCAAATGCGTTCCAGAAGCATTGGGCGACTCGAAGCTCGATGAAGAACCGTGAGCATTGTTGCCATTGCGCAGACTGCCGGGGCCGGAATCAACAAACGACGAGGACCCACTAGATGCAGTGCTCATTTGTCGGAGATGAGATGGTCTGTCCGGAGCAGTAGGTGAAGATGTGGAATGATGATTATCGAGTACGGTCGATGGCGTGGATGGGTCTAAATGTTGAGCTGCCGCGGTCCCTGAGGTAGACGTGGGGTTTCGATCTACCTCCTTGCCCTTGCCGGTAGTCACTTCCGGAGCTTCCGGAGTCGCCTCGAACGCCAAGTTACTTGAGCCACTGTTACCTCTTCTCCTACCAGTAAAACCGGATAATGACAGGCTCAAGGCGCTACCACTAGCAGAGCCTCCCCCTGCACCATATACGGATTTTCGTTCTTTCTTTTCCTTCTTTTTGTCTTCCTTTGCCTTCTTCTTCGCCTCTTTAGCTGCCTCTTTGTCTGCCTTCCTTTTCCTCTCCTCTTCAGCTGCAATACTAAGCCTAATCGCTTCTGCCATCATCATCTCCTCTATATCGTCACGTCTGTACCTTCTAGAACTGTTGGTTTCTTGAACGTCTCTACGCATTTGGCCAATTTGCTCCACCACAGTGCGGGAGGAAGTTTCACGAGCCGAGGGCGTAGCTGTTCCGCTATTTGAAGGACTCTGCTCAGTGCGGTTTCGACCGAAACGACTACGAGCGCTAAAGCCAAAACTGCGGTTTTCGGGAGCTCCATTGATCACGAAGGCAGCGGCATGTAATGCTGAGGCAGCGGCTGATCTTCGAGCTAAGTGCTGCCTAGCGCTCGCAAGCTTCTGTGCCCAATCTGGTCGAATACGGTCGGTTGTGATAACTGTCGGGGCATTTGCAGACAATGTTGTACGGCGCTTTTGCCCTTGAGGTGCCAGGCTTGGGCTTGCCATCCCGCTGGAATTGATAGATGATGTCGAGGACATGGCTGAGGAAAAGCTTGCTAACCCAGACGAAGCATTTGCATAGGCAAGGCCTCGACGGAATGGTGGGGGGTCATAGGTAACACCAAATTCCGATTGTTGACAGTATGGGCATGCTGCAGGTTCGGACACCAGCATTTCTGCTTCAGCAGTTTCTGCATTCTGTGCTGGTTGGGAGGAGGAGTCATTATGGTCATGTTCAGGTGGATGTGGATCTGGTCTCTTGATTTGCACGAAGCATTCTGAACAAATTGGTTGATCACAGCATCGAGTCTTGTTAAGATATGGCGGGTAGTAGATAAAACATATAGGGCATTCGGTAGAATCCTTGTACAAGAAGACCTCGATAGCTTGACCATTTACGTACGGATCCCTTGGAAGCTGAATTTCGCGGGGTCCCGTTTCCGGCGGTGACGTTTCTTTGGATGTCGACTTCAAGGAAGCCAAAGTTTTAGACCTTGGCCGTAATATGGAAGAGGAAGTAGCTGGCGCATCTAAGGGTGAAGCTGGGGTTGAGGTATTGAAGGCGGGGTGTGATGGGGATAGGTTGAGCGAGGCATCAGAAGAAGCCGATTGACTTCGCGACGCAAGTGGCACCGTCAAGTTGTGGAGATTCGAAGCGGACGCATGAGGCGATTCTGACTTGGTGAGCTCTTCGGGAGGGATTTCATCAGCCGCAGGAATCGGAAGTCCCCTCCCAGCAGCAATCAATTGATACTCGGTCCACTCTTCCTTGAAATCATTTAGGCCCCTCCAAAATGGTGCAATTCGTCGCTCAATCTTGTGTCTGTTAGCATAATAAATAATGGCTAACTCTGAACGCGCTTCTACATACCATCAATTGTCTCACAACCTGTTTATTGAAGTCTTCCGGTCCTGTGTACACTCCCATCGTAACTAGATATCCGCCATCGACATGTTCCTCTCTGATACTCCTCTCTCGTTCGACAATTCTTGCTGCTCTCTCCCTCTCCAGTTTCTTGGCCTTTATTTCCGCTTTCGTCTCCCGCCTTTCTGGTACTTCATTATTCGACCCGGATCCCAATCCTATTGACGCCAGATTTAATCTGCTTCCTCTACCGGTTCGAGAAGTGTACGGATTTCGATCGGACGGAGATGCTGGGCCGCCGTCATGATGTCGATGCCCAGAGCCCGATGGGGAGTCTAGCCCCCGCGATTCTTTCGTGCTGCTATTTCCCATAGTTGCAGTCCCAACGTCTGCAAAGTAGTAATCAGCAGATCATCGAGATAGAAAAAAAAAGGTCGAGGATTATATCCAAGACGATCTAAAATGGGGGGGCCGAAGGTGGATCGGACGGATTGTGCCAACTTCTTCTGGAGATTGAGTTGATGTTGTGAATTTATGCAGGTTCTCGGCAAGCGTGGGCGTGGGGAACGTGTGATTATTATTGTATAAGGTTAGAGTAAGGTAGTAAGGTTTTGGATTGTTTGCCTGAGCCACAGGCCAATTCTACTGCTGCCAGTTTAGATCACACGAGCGGATTTCAGATAAAGACAATCTGGACGGGTCTCTTTTTTGCGGTGTTGCGACGGAATTTATTGTTGTTTCTTGGAGGGATTTGTTTGTTGACCTGCTGGACCTGCTGGACCTGCTGGACCTGCTTGACCAGCCACAAGAGGTCGGAAGGCTCGAACTAATCAGCTGCAATGTTCATGATAAGAGATGGGTCATCTGCGCCGGGGCATGGAAGTTGACGGCAACTTGGATGGTTTGCTTGGGATGAGCAAGATGTATTATTCGCTGTTGCTGGTGACTAGCGAGTACCTTACTTTTCTATGGTTGGTACCGGCAACAAGATGGAGTAAGGACGAGGTATAATGATGAAATGGTGTGGGTTCCAGGAGAAAGCTAAGCTCCACTGCCACGCCTGCGAAGTGCAAAGTCGAACTGTTTGCGAAGGATGCCGACCGGAATTTCATGCAGGGAATTTCAATTCATCCGACGCAAAGCAACCTTTAATCGCGCAAACAAACAAACAGCTGCCATCTGGGATTCCTTGTTGGCGGCCACTCTTCTTCCCACATCCTCACGAATGCGATGATGATGATGCACTGGATCTGGGGGAGCACCGCAAAAGCCGAGCATCTAGAACACGGGTGCATGTACTGTACATACCCCCTCACTCCTTTAAGTAGACCTTTAAATGGATTATTCTGCCTCCCTTTATCAACTGTTGCTGTTGCTGTTGCTGTTGCTGTTACTGTTACTGTTACTGTCAACTCTCTCCTTTCACGATATTCTGACTCTCTATAGCTTCCTCTGTTCTCTTCCTTGCAGCCAACTCTATACATCGCGAGGACAGTGGCGCCAACACCAACCCTTCGTTGAGGTCGATCTGCTACTCTGCTATGACTTTCTTCAGACTTTTGTCCTGTTTATTTGCCCTTGGATTATCCCCAGAGCTGCATTGTTTTCAGTGTTGTCAGTAGTAGAAACCGTGAAAACGAGCGCAGTCTGGGAGAACTTCAAATTATACTATTAGTACAGTACGTGCAAAGGGTTCCATGTATCTACCATTATATTAGTGTGTACAGGAGAGTGTAATATCTTATTCCAATTTGCATTTCAACCCTTTATTTGATATTAACAAAGTGTTTATCTTTTTTGTGTTTCATGTCTCCATCCATACAAACACCGATAATCTTGTAATCATCAGCAATATGATTGCGGCATATTAACAAGTTACCTGAACCACCTGTATTTACGTACCCATAGTCTCTCATAATGCTATGGTTAAACTCCTCTTTGACCAAAGCTCTGCTGGATGGCCACAATACTTTATCCTCGATAGGCTTACCATCTTTCGTCTTCCTGCAGATGTCTGCGTGATTTTTGTATGCACTGTCCTTACCCCCAAAGCAAATTAAATTGTAGACTTTAGGGTCCGCACTTACATCACCAAGCTGTACCAAGCCTAGTCCATCATGAAGATGAATTCTTTTGGCTGAATCCGTCTTAAAAGCCTCGTCGCCAAGTGAACTTCCTTGGACAGCGGTTATGCCTTCCATAATTAGGGAAAATGGTCCGCTAACAACGCAACCGCAGTTCACACGGATCTCGCATATGACGTTCTTCGTGTGCTCATTCTGGAGACGCGACCTGCAACCTATCCAATCCTTCAAATTGTAGTTCATCGAGTGGTTGTGAACTCGAATTTCTGGGTTCTCCCAATCTGTACCATTTACGCATCTGTCGATCCACGCTGCAGGTTTTGCATTCGCGTCGTGAATGATCCATTGGGGTTGTAGCTTTGTAAGTAGTCTCCTTCGGTATGTGACAACATCCTCGCCTGGATTGAAAATGCCACCAAGGATTGTTGCGCATTCTACCAATGTCCTACCAGTCTCGCCCCAGGCTTTCGTCACTGGTTGGTCATAAGTTGGTATCAGTTCGCTTTTGAATGTTCCAGTCTTAACTCTCTTGCCGCAGTTGCATCCTTTGAAGGTGAAGTTCATTCCCGTGTTAAGGCCATGATCGTTTTGCCTAAATGTAATTGTCATGTATTTACGAGGTGTACCCTCGATTCCCGTAAAGGCTTCGGTCTTTGCAAGGCCATCCTTCTCCTTGTAGATTCCAAGCCTGATGACGCCAGCAAAGCAGTCTGCGATCGGCTTGTTGTGATCTTCTCTCGGTTCTATCTCATCCTCACTGTCGACATCTTTGCTATCGTCTTTAGCGGGGGGTTTCTCATCCTCGTGGTTATATAAGTCTTCCTCGTGGTAATCTGAGTGTTCCTTGCGGTTATTCGAAAGTTCCTCGAGGTAGTCTGTTACCCGTGGGATCCAATTGTGATCTGTTCGCTCGCCGCTGCTAATTACAAGCCTTGTCCATGCATATTTTGTTTTCTCGGAAAGCTTCTTGAAAAATGCAAACGAAAGATCATCCATGTTCCCGCTTGACAGTTCAGTGTCTATCTCTTCCGGAGTGAACAAGCCGTGGAAGATGCCTAGAAGGCCACGAAAGATATCTGGCTTTTGACTGCATTTCCGTGGCCGCCACGAGATTGCAGAAAATACATTGCTAACACCTCGGTGGTTTTCGACCCACCAGTATGGTCCGCCAGTGATGATATCCATCCTTGCGGCACTAATTCCACGAACATGTATGTCGAGATATTCAAGGACCAGAAGATCCTCTTCCATGGTTCCAAGCAATGCGAAGGTTGCCTCTGAATATTCCTCTCGGCTGTCAGCTATCCATGTTTTGATCTTAAGCGCCTTGTCTTTGGCGTCTGAGGCTAAGTTCATCCAAGTTTCAAGCTCTCCGATGCAATCTATGCGGTCAAGATTGACCCCCCTATAAACGTTAAGTAAGCAGCTCTTCTTGGTTATCTTCGATATTAGAAGATCAATGTCATAGTATGAAACTATGACGCTATTATGTATACAAGCTTTTCCTAGCCGTCTTGGGCAAGAAAAGAAACAGATTTGGACTTACCACATGGTAATGTTCCTTCCAAGTAGCATCTCCTGAAATGTCCAGACTCTGGTGAAATAGAGATTGCGGAAAAGAGCCTTAACGTAGCCTGCACATGTTGAGTAGCAATTAAGTACAGCCATATCAACAGCAGCGGACTGCACCGTCTCCTTAGACAACGGGAATTTCCATTGGTTCTTACTCCACACCGACATGAATTCTCTAAGGTTTGGTTCCAGGCTCTTCTCCGACGTGCGAGTTACGCGTCCTAAAGCATAGATGAACTGATCAACTAAGCTGAGGTCATCGACAATCTTCTGGGGGTTCCATGGTGTTTTCATATGAAGGAGGATATGGCACGTCCTAGCATTTTTATAGTACTCGTGCATCTTCGCGATCTCACGGTTCTTTTCTCCTTCATCTTCCTGGTTGATACACAACGCATCGCACCATAGATATTGAATTTTGGCTTCTTTCATCAGCCTCATAATATCCTTAACCTTTTTCTTAGACAACGTTATATTCCAGTGTACACCAGGTACCTCGCAAGAGTACTCTGTGACCCCTTGGCCCCACCTATACGAGATAATGTCAAAGCTGGCCACAGCTTGGGATCGAGTATCGATGAGACGGAATTGTCCATTGCTATGGCATAGCAACCTGATAGGAATCGTCGACGACATAGTTGACCGTACCCGTTGTAAGACTTGAAGCGATTGAGATTGAAGAGTTTGATGTGTAAATATAATTAATTAGTTTATGAGCTTTGTATAGCTGACTCTGTCGACGAGAGAGACCGCCAACGAAGCTGTAAGATGTAAGCTGCTCAACCGGCAGAAGGGTGGCATTTTAAACTCGTCAAAAACATAAGCAGCTGAAGCAGCTGGGTTGCACAGAACAGCAGGGGATGCATCCATAGCGCGGAGAATTTGACGGGCCTAGGGACTTGTCACTCGACCAAGACACCAATCATAACTTCTTTATACTATTATTGGCTGGCAACGCGAGGTGGATTTACGAAGGAATGGTTGCTTCGTGGCATCAGCTTTTGTACAGAAAAGGCAATATGTATAAGTTATAAGAAGCGGAGTCGCGGCTACGTGCATGAGGATGCATATCAACGACCTCGACCAAATCGTGATGGGTTCCTACCCTATGGTTATGGGTTATGTGACAGTGACAGACAGTATTGTGCCGCCGATGAGGAAGAAGTCTCGGATATGGGAGGCTGCGTATAGTATGTACGGAAGAAGGTGTAAAGAGTAAAGAGTAAAGAGTAAGTTATCATAAATAGTACAGTAAGCAGCGGACGGAGGAAAGAGGATAAACTTCTGACCGACAATCGCCCTGCATCTGCACGGGCCCCCGCTGCATAAGAACTTCGGCTCGCTTAACTAACCCAAAAAAAATATTAATCAATGACTGACATACTTAGTAAATTGCAAAATCAACTACGAATAGAAGTTCGGAAGACAGATTCCACGCAAGTTCTGGAAGATGAAAAATAAATAAAAATATTTATTAAGAGCTCCAGCAACTGCTTTTATGCAGAGGCTAAAGTCGCACAATGCAAAGAAAAGGGAGAGGATAAAACAGCTAAAGTTATCAGATTACGATACGATCCCCATATCGGCCCCACCGTGAATCCCTCCCCGCCCTCCTACCCGATACAAATTCCTCTCTTGTTGAAGTCGCAAATTTGAAAACTTCCGTTTCGTCTCAGTGGGACATATCGTTCATACGTGCCTCGACATGTTATAAGAATACAATCCTTTTCTCGATTCTCTCTCCTTTCTCTGTCTTTGATCGATATACAACTAGAACCATTTAACCCCTCATTTTTCGCCCCGAAGAACTTACTTTCATCCGCTGGAACGGTCCCTCTAATAGTATCGATACCGATACCAATCTCCAAAACACATCGTCTCAACGATCAAGTCCGAGCCAAGAATCTCTAGAACATGGCAACATCTACAAGGCCCCCTCTTTCAAGCGTTCTTCCGCCTCTCATCTGCGGTACCGCTACCTTCAATCACCAGTACAATGCCGACCCATTCAAACTGCCTGCCAATGAGATAGTGCAGAAGGCTCTGGAGGCAGGTGTATGCGCTTTTGACACTTCGCCTTACTATGGTCCATCGGAGGAGATTTTGGGTATGTTTGCTTCTTCCTTTCTCTTCGTCTAGAACCTCCCCTTCGCAGATCCCCACACCCATTTTCCCATCAAATCCACAGAACAAAAGACTAATACAACCCCCCCTCCCCTCACAGGAAAAGCCCTCGTCCAGCCCACCATTCTCTCCAACCACCCCCGCTCCACCTATTACCTCCTCACAAAAGTCGGCCGCATCGCCGCCTCCTCCTTCGACTACAGCCCCGCCTGGATCAACCACTCCATCCAGCGCTCCCTCGCTCGCCTGCACACCACCTACCTCGACGTCGTCTACCTCCACGACGTGGAATTCGTCACCCCATCCGAAGTTCTCGTTGCGATCCGCGCCCTGCGCGAGCTCCAATCCCGCGGCATAATTCACTATGTCGGGATCTCAGGGTACCCGGTCCCTGTGCTGTGTTCGCTCGCGGAGCTGATTCTTCGCGAGACGGGCATCCCTTGCGACGTTGTGATGAGCTATGCAAATTTCACGATCCAGAACCAATTTTTGGGTATGCAGGGCCTAGAGCGCTTGGCCCAGGCGGGCGTGAAATGTGTGCCGAATGCGAGTGTGCTGGGGATGGGGCTTCTGCGTAGTAAAGGGGTGCCGAGCGGTGGGGAGGACTGGCATCCAGCGCCTGGGGAGTTGCGGGAGAAAGTGCAGGAGGCGGCGAGGTGGGTGGAGAGTAAAGGGGAGAGGTTGGAGGTTGTGAGTATTCGGTGGGGATTGGAGAGGTGGGCTTTAGAGGGGGTGCTGGATAAGAGCGCGAAGGGCATGGGGATTAGTGTTATGGGGGTAAGCAATGTAGGGGAGTTGGAGGAGACGCTGAGGGTGTGGAATAGTGTTTTGGATGGGATGGATATCCCCGGACGCGAAGTATCACCGGAGAAGAAGGAGTGGAGTTTGAAGAGGAGGTCGGAGGTGGAACAGTTGGCGGCGGGGGTGAGGGACATTTTGGGGGAGAAGTGGAGGGAGTTTGCATGGGCTAGTCCGGATGAGGGGTTTGTAAATGAGAGGGTGGTTAAAGGCGTCTCTGAGGAGGATTTACGCGCATTCACGCCTACGTCTACAGCGGTTGGTCCTGCTGAGAATAAGGCGATAGAAAAGGTCGAGGTTAAGGAACTAGGTCGACTTTAAGTGTTACCAATTGAGTGTTGCTTATCTTAGGGTCTCACTGCCTCTTGAAGAGTGTATGATTCTACATAAGAAAAGGTCTCTGCAGAGCTTATTTGCTATTTACGAAAGAAGGAACATCCATAGAGAGGGAAACGAAAAGCGTCAAATAAAGGCATTGGATAGCATCGGATAAGCATGGAATATTTTGCTTCTTAAATATGACCATTAAATTCTTTGATTCCAAACCAATGGCCAAATGCAGATGCAATGTACTGTGATTCTCTAGAACCTAACTAGCTTTATTTATGACTTTTTCGAAATATATAGTTGAACAGGCACTCTAATCAGAGTGTGCTCCATCTGCACACAGTATCTAAAGACATACTTTTTAAGTAGCAACTAGATATTGAATCTTCGAGAACATTCATATACCAAAACTATGAGTCCCATGCTCAATGTCCAACAAACGTTTGTCGTGCAGTAACATACAACTCCCGAAAACGCCCAGAAACTCGTGTTTCCCCAAATCTTTTTGTCGTCCCTTCATAAAAATCAACACACAATTTTAAAACTAGCTCTCTAAGAACTGCTGTTGGCCGACACCTTGCGGCGTTCACGAACAGATTCGGCAAGTTGCTCAAGGACCCCAACGGTAGTCTCCCAGTCAATGCAGGCATCAGTGATACTGACACCTTTCTTCAAGCCGGATGGACCTTCGGCAGGAACCTTCTGGTTACCCTCGTTGATGTTGGATTCGATCATAACACCAATGATTGAGGTTTCGCCGGCACGGAGTTGCTCGCCAATAACTTGGGCGACCTTAGGTTGATTTCTGTGGTCTTTGTTCGAGTTACCTAGATATTTTGGTTAGCACTCTGCTACGTGAGCACAAGATACGGAGGAAACATGCCATGTGAGCAGTCAATCATGATAGCTTGCTTCTGACCCTTCTTGCTCAAAGTTTCCTTGGTAAGTTTGACACTCTCAGCGTCGAAGTTTGTACCTTTGGTACCACCACGCAAGATGACGAAACCATGCTCGTTTCCGCTAGTCCTTGTGATAGCAGCGAGTCCTTGTTTGGTAACACCCATGAAATGATGCTTGGCAGCTGCAGCTCCAATGGCATCAATAGCAACAGTCAAACTTCCATCGGTACCATTCTTGAAACCGACTGGGAAAGACAGACCCGAGGCAAGCTCACGGTGCAACTGTGATTCGGTGGTTCTCGCACCAATAGCGCCAAGTGAAATTAGATCTGCGAGGAATTGAGGAGAGATGGTATCAAGCATCTCGGTTGCAATTGGCAAACCAGTGCTCGTTAAATCGCAGAAGAGCTGACGACTAATTCGAAGACCCTTGTTGATCTTGAAGGACTCGTCAATGTCCGGATCATTGATCAAGCCTTTCCACCCTACAGTTGTACGGGGCTTTTCAAGGTAGGCACGCATGATAATGCAAAGGTCGTCGGAGAGTTTGTCAGAAAGCTCCTTCAGTCTCCCAGCGTATTCGAGTGCAGTGGCTGGGTCATGGAGGGAGCAAGGACCGCAGACGACCAAAAGGCGATCGGAATTTCCCATGATGATGTCGATAGCATCTTTTCGCCCACGTAGCACGGTCTTGAGGGATTCGTTGGTAATTGGGATTTCAGAGACGAGTAATTGAGGGGGGATCAAAGGGTCTTGGCCCAAAACTACATTATTCAAAATTAAATTAGTTTCCGCAAAAAAAAGATTTGGTATCTCAAGTTTAGACAGAAACATACTCCGAGTATCGTCAGTGACGAGAGGTTCGAAATCAAGAGAAGGCATTTTGTTTGGTATAGGTATAAAACGAGAAGGCGAGAAGGCGAGAAGCAGAAGAAGAGAATAAGAAAGTAAGACGGAGGCGGGGAGAATCTGTGTCTTTCTTCTTCGAGATTGTATTGGAACTGTGTGATAGGATTTGTGACTTGTTCAAATTGACAATGACAGCTGGGTGGTATCAAACAAAATATGAATATAATTGCTTTGCTGTCTTCTGCTGCGGATTGGGTAAATGTGTACGTGAGTCAAAAAAAATAGAGGGGGAGATATCAGAAAAAAAGCTCCGGTGCGGTGCAGCAACCCTGTAAAGTTGCTTGTAGGCTTGGACCAATGGCCGGTCAACTTCTTCGTCGTCCGATATTAATTGCGTCTGGAATCATTCTTCGTAGTAAACGACGGGGCAATGTGACCTTCACGTGCGTAATATCAAATGGGAATGGTCGTAATAGTTAAAATGTTACATCTTTTTTTATTTGTGTATTTTTTTACTTTTTTTACTTTTTTGTTTTTTTATGTGGTGATGTTGATGTATCCCCGATCATCTGTGCAAGTATGACTAATCTCAAGCAACTTCTAACCCACCACACCAACAAGGTCCATATCTCAAGGTCCATATCTCAAGGGCAAAGGGCAGATTTGATATGTTAGTCTCGCCTTTTCTGCCTCAAAAGTAAATCTACCATGCTGCCTTGCTGCCTTGCTTGTCCTAAACAGGCTTAGCGATACCCCAGAATTTAGCTCCAATGGAATCTCAAAACATCTTGGCACTCGAGCGTCCTCGAAAGCAACAGTCATGAAGCAAAGATGAAACCGTCGATTTCTTTCCTATGCTCGTATTGAATTGATGAATTCATGGAAAATTGTGCCACCGTCCCAAAGGTCTCCGTCATGACTTTTGAATAGTCTGCTTCAATTCCATTCAACGTACAGCGTCGATGTTATCGCCAACCTCTATCCTTACAATCTCAATTTGCGGCTGAGCTCCCCCTCCAGCCTCACCTTCTTTTCGTATCGTCATCCTCGTACGCCGTTCCCCAAATAATATCTTCGGACGGACTGTCATACTCTGGAATAGCAACATCAACCTCTCACAATGACTTCTCAGCAATGGCCGAGCAGAAAGCGTGAACGCAATGATGAGGATGATTTTGGGACATCGAGCTTTAGTGCTCACAGAAGTGTAAGACATGCGACCGGTCCTTCACTTCCCCACCTGGAAGTGCAAATTGACTGATGATTCAAATCAATTCAGAAACGGCACATAGCATCACTCCCTCATCGTGCATCACCGCATACCAAGCCTCAGACAGTGCCCTCATTCTCCCTTAATTACCTTATCCCCGCACCACCTACCATTACACCCACAGACTCAGACTCTGAGGAAGCTACCTGGGCATCTACCCCAATCGTCCAGGTGGAACAAAATGATGCATCTTATCCAAGTCAGATTGGAAGCTCGCAATCAACCCATATGTCCGAAGAACCTGCCTATTCTGATGACTTCGAGATGACCGACAGCGGCATGCACCTCTCACCCGGTCCCTTTCAACCCGACCACTCGTCCACCACTCTCGCAAGTCGTATCCCAACACCCATCCATAGTTCATTTGCATACCTGCCTCCAAACAAAACCCTATATCACTCCTCTTCGGATCCCGATTTCACTACCGATGAAGCTCTAATCGATCGATTCCGCCGCGGCCGACGGCTGCCAAGTCCCATAAGCGAAGGTGAAATGAGTCCAAGTGTGATAGTCGATGGGATGAATGATATGCAGATGGAAGTGGAACCATTCGAGCCCTCACCGGAGATTTCCACGCCTCCGCCAATGAAGAAAGGTCACACGCGATCCAAACACAGTCTGCGAAACTGGCACGGCTACAGCAGCGATCTTGCTAGCAACATAAATGGCTTGGGAATGAAAAGAACTTTTAGCATGGGCTACCGAGCTGACTGCGAGAAGTGCAGAGACAAAGTACCTGGTCACTTTAGCCACATAATTACGTATTGATGATGGATGGGATATGAATGAAACACGGTATTTGGAGTTTAATGAGAACATGGGGTTAAGGGTTTTAATGGTTACGAGCAATAAGGGAAATTGTTAGGGTTTGGCAGGATTTGAAGCTGCAGGATGTAGCAAGGCTTCTGGGAGTATTTGGTAGTCTGACAGCGAGTGTGTGCTGGGCCATGATTGCTCAAGCAATTAAAGAATTGATTACTTTTTACATTGGTGGCGGCATGGAGTCTATGAATAAATATGGGATGGTTTCATACATTTTCCAAGTTTTATATCCATTCAGCATGCAGCGTTTCCTTCCAGTAGCAAATAATCTGTAGGCCAGTTGAAAACGTACAATTTTAAACAGTTTTCATATTTACATGTTTCGCCCTCCTACTCATAGTTTTCATCATTCCACTTCAAGCCCTCTACTCTCTAACAAACAACCCCGCCATACCCATTCCAGTACCTATACACATACTAACACACCCGACCTCCTCCCCCGTCCTCTTCAACTCGGCCAACAAGCCCGCAACCATCCTCGCTCCCGTCGCTCCTAGCGGATGTCCTAACGCAATAGCACCTCCCTTCGGATTAACCTTCCCCTTCTCATACGCCCCCGTCAACCCCAATTCCCTCACACAATAAATAGCCTGACTCGCAAACGCCTCATTAATCTCCCAGACATCGACCTCCTCCGTCTTCAGCCCCGTCTGCTGCAACAACTTCGGAATCGCCAACGCAGGTCCAATGCCCATCTCATCCGGCCGGCACCCCACCACCGCCGAGCCCGCCCACTTCCCAAGAATCGACGCTCCAAGGCCCAGCTCCGTCGCCGTTGACCGTCGCATCATCAGCGTCGCCGCCGCCCCATCCGATATCTGCGACGAGTTCCCCGCCGTCGACGACCCGTCTTCTTTAAACGCCGGCTTCAACTTCTGCATCCCCTCTAGACTCGCATTCTTCCTAATGCCGTCGTCTTTCTCTACAAGCACATCCCTCTCCTCTCCAACCTTCACCCCTCCTTTCCCAATCTCCTGCCACCGCGTCTTCACCGGCACAATCTCCTCATCAAACCACCCCTGCTCCTGCGCCCGCGCCGCCCGCCGATGCGACTCCACCGCAAAGCGATCCTGCTCTTCCCTGCCAACCCCGTACCTCGCCGCAACATTCTCACTCGTCAGCCCCATCGGCATAATGCAATCCCTCGTGTCTCTGTCCGCGTCGCGCAGCTCCGGCCACAAATCCACCGGAATCGCCTTACTCGCGTAGTTGCGCGTCATGCTCTCCATGCCCCCTCCGACACCGACACTGATCTGCCCCAGCGCGAGAGCATTCGCGACATTGGTGATGGCCTGCAGGCCGCTGCTGCACGCGCGGTTCGTCGTGTAGAAGGCGGTGGAGGCGGAGTAGCCCGCGTGGTTCATGGCCATGCGGCCGGCTTTGGAGCCGCCGAGCTCCGACAGCACGACCCCGATGCAGACATCGTCGATGAGGGCGGGGTCGAGATTGGGGTTCGCGGCGAGGGTTGCTTTGAGGACCGTGTGCAGGAGCTGTTCGGGGTAGGAGGACGCGAGCTGCCCTTTGTAGGAGCGGGTTATGGGGGTGCGGAGGGAGGAGAGGATTACGATGTCCGAGGGGTCTTTTTTGAGGATGTTGGTTAGACCGCGACGGAGGGGTCCGGTAGTCATTTTGGGGGGGGTGGGGGGGAAGGGGGGGGTGTGTTAATTGAGGGGTATGTATAGGGAGTAGTAGATCCAAGATTCAACTCAGCATCCAGCTTCAACAAGAAACAAACAAACAAAGAAAAGAAAAAAATCCCAAAAAGAAAAGAAAAGACTAAATTATATCCGCGAGAATCCCTCCCCCCATAACTTAATATGTCATATTATCTAAAGTAAGTTTAAGTTAAAGAAAACTTCGGAGCCAAAGTTCGGTAAGTTGATCGATATGTATCGGGAACATGGCACCCTGAAAATGCGGGAGCCAATCGGGAAGCGATTGGCGCATAAGTTCTTTTCCGATAGATACATCAGGGGGCTCGGGCTCGGTAACGTCAACTATAAGGAATAAGTTAACCAAACTCGCAATCCCAACCAAAAAAAACTACATACGAAAATGATTGATTTCTCCTTGGCTCTCTCTCTGTAACTAACTAGCTTCAAGCCGCCTCCTCTCCTCTCCTCGCATCTCTTCTCCTTAAACCCTGCAAATCTAAACCCAACCCTGCAGCATCTGCTATCTATCCGTATTTGGGGTTATGAACATATAGATAGGTTTGACAGTGCGTTGGTAACCATGAGCTTGATTAGACGGAGAGAAGTAAAAAAAGAAACAAATCACGGACATTTAAAATCTGCTCACAGCACAAAAGATTGACATCCAAATATGTGCAATTGCATATCATTCCACTATATTGAGTGGCATTAACTCCACTTATCCTGCCCCCCCCCCCCCCCCCCCCCACCCCCCTCGCCTCACCTCCAATCTCTCTTCACTGCATACCATTTATTACACCCAGCACATCCCTTCCACTCGACAACCACTCTCTTCTCCCCTCTCTTCTTTCTGCCTCCTCACGGGCATACTGGAGATGACGAAGTGAGCTTCTTCAGCCAAAGAAACTTCTCTACCTTTCATTCCCAATTTAAACTCCCACCCCCCTTTCAAGTCTTCTCATCTGTTTTTGTTTTTATGCCACCATCCCGACCCAACCCAATGCCCACCAAGCCATGGAAATGCCCCCTTATCCCCCATTGATAATGCACAACACCGCTCATCATGTAAGGATGAAAAACGCCATACACGCACGCATGCAAATGAATACATGAAAAGATTTGTCCCAACCATGAAAAAAAGTATTAGTATCCTGTCAAATGCACACATTACGCCGCTCCTATATGCAAACTTGCCACAAAGGGGCATGCTCTCTTGTCCAACACTTTTCCCCATGTCCTCAACGACCAGAATCTGCTCGGTGGTGTTACTTTGGAAAAGTGTAGTGTGAAAGCCAGAGTCTTGTTTTTTTCTGTAAACAATCCCAGACGATAGTTTCACATCACCACGCACTCCTTTTCATTCTGTCCGGTTTTTTCATTTCCGGATCCATTCTTTCTGATCTTCGACCCGTTCTTTGCCGGGGCAACATCCATTGGTATGCCTCCTGCTGCAGCTGCTCGGATCTTGGCCAGCCTGTGTTTCGCACGCTCATCACCATGTTCTGCGGCTCTCACATATAGCATGTTAGCCTCGAGAGGATCACGTCTGCAACCGATTCCCATCTCAGTAAAATACCCCACAGCATATTCTGCCTTGGTAAGACCTATTGTTTGATTAGTTTTGGATGGTGAACGCCTGAGGGTAATGAACCGTACCTAACTCGGCAGCCTGCCGCGCCCATTCGTATGCCTCACTCTCATCCTTTTCCAGCACTGGCTCTGCACCAATCAAGTACCACGCACACAATGCCATCATTGCATTTGCATTGCCTTTTTCTGCTGCCAAATTATAGAAATGCACGCTCAATGCTGGATCTCGCGGGCACTGTAGCTTTCCATGCTCATAGGCATCGCCTAGCTTGTAAGCTGCATCGGCATTTCCTAGACCTGCAGCCTGGGTAAAAAGCTCAGCAGCATATGCCTCATCCTTGAACAAGTCATCCCCGTAGCCTGTTTCGTAGAGTAAACCGAGATGGTAAGGCGCTGCGTTGTACTGTGCATCAGCTGATTCCGCGGCTCTTTTGAGCCATTTGAGACCTTCTTTGTATCTATCCAACCCGAGGTCTTTCGAAAGACAGGCTCGGCCTAATCGAGTCATTGCACCAGGGTGATTCTTGGAAGCTGACTGTCGGTAGAATTGCACTGCCTTTGCTGGATCTTTCCTACATCCCCAACCGAACTCATAACACAATGCAGCTCGGTAACCAGATTCTGCATGACCATGCTTGCTTGCTGCCACGAAAAGTGGAAAGGCCGTGCCATAGTCTTCTTTGCCTTTATTGAAAAGTCCCGAAGCATAGCCATCAGCCAAGTAATACTGCGCAAAAGGATAACTCTTATCCGCCAGCTTTTGTAAGATTGATTTCGCTTCACGAAGAAGCTCTTGTGGGGTTGCAGGCGCTCCATCTATGTATGGGCTATTACCATTGCGGCCGGGTTTGGGGCTGTTTTTCCGTGGTGAGGCGTCTTCCTCAACATTGAGACCAGCCTCTTGAGCAGCCTGTATCAAGAATATAGCAAATGCATACTGTGTTTCCGAATCACTAGTCTTCTTGACATTCTGTCTGTACATCTCAAGCGTCTTTTGCGTGCTAAGCAATGAGGCATTGGTGCCAATTACTGATCTTAGCTGCGAATTGTCCAGTGAAATTGGAGCTGGTGGTGCTTGTGGATATGAGACATTTGCTAGATCGATATATGACATCGGCCGTGCATCGTGAGATCGTCCAGAATTAGAGGAGGGTGCCCGCCCCCCAGTCCAGCCTGGTGAACCAGGACTGTTGGCGGGCGAATGCCCTCTCGCACCAAAATCAGAATATGTAGACATTGGTCTTGAGCCAGATGCAGGTCTACCATATGAAGAATTGGGAGTCAGATGACGGTTAATGGCGGCATCAGCATCTGTAAATTCGTTCTTGGGGCTCGGGTTAACGGGCATTGAAGACCGGTAGGCGTGCCCCTGATGGAAATATTGCAGCTGAGGAACTGATGGCTCCGATGGCCCCACCTCATTTTCATTTATAGGTTCTGGCATTCCATTGCTTAAGCGTGTCCTGTGGCTAGATGAGCCGTCCGACGACGGTCTTGATCCTGACGTTTCTGCAGACATTACAGACGCTCGCTGTTGTGGGGAGGGTTTCGCTCGGTAGGGAATCTCGGCAGACGCTGGCATAAACAATTCTGATGACTGCTGACCACTGGTATTCTGCGGTTCAGTCGATGAGAATTTGGCTGTGTCTTCGTTCTCGATTTGCGCGCTAGACGGTCGAGGAGCAGGTTCTCGTTGTATGTTGACTGTCACTGGGGACATAGGCGCACCTTGTATTCTTCCAGCAGGAGGGGATGGAATCGAAGTTGGTAATGCTTTGCGCTCAGGACTTCCTGCTGATTCCGCTGCGCCTTGATGTCTTGATGGCGAACTTCGGGGTGAAGACATTTTGTAGTCTTCTCCACTTTAGGCGGTTGGACTATGGGCTGCTCTGGTTCAACCCGCCCTTTATTGACCTTGCCCGTGACCCGCAGATCAATGCTTCTCCACACGAAGCTCCACACGAAGCTCCACACGAAGCTCCACACGATGTCGTAACGTTAGGCCCAAAGCAAGTCTATTCCGTTGCCTCCGAAATCAGCTTATGCGGTGTTGTGGTCTGTTTTCTGCAATAAGAAGCGGGGCTCGCTGGAGAAAGAGCGGAGTTCGTGTTGGGTCTCGCAAGGTAGTTTGGTACAGAACGTCGTGAGGTTGGGGGAGCAACTCGAGAGGAGAAGTGATAGCTGGTAGCCTAAAGCAGACAAAAGTCTGAGCTTTGAACAAGGTGAATTAGTATTGGGTGGGAGAGTGAGACGGATGTTATTAAGTTTGTAGGACTAGTGCAAGGTGGGACCTTACTGGTAAGACTTTCGATATTGAAAGACGGAATTGATCCAATTATCCAAGGTGAAAGGTGTAGTATAGAAAGGGCGTACCCGTGGTGGTGAAATTGAGTTTGGTTGGTTTATGCTACAAGATCAGGAACATCGGAAGACGCCCGTTCGGATGCGATGGAGGAGCGCGGTATATGAGGAATCGCACCCCTGCGCTGATTCTTGTACCTGGAAGTACCTAGAAGTACCTAGAAGTAAGGATACTCTTGCGTGCTTACAATAAGTGAGCACGAGTAAGGAGCTACAACAGCTCCGTACTTTGTAGCAGCTGGCGTGAGGCTGAATTGAGTTTTATGGAGAGAAGTATGGGAGCATAAAGCGTCGGGGATAATATCGAAGTGGGCTTGAAGCCCAAGACTTCCGTATGGAGCAGCGAAGCAGCTGGGATGCTTGAAATTCCACCAAAAGAAGGAAATTTTGTTGACAAGGCAAAGGGAATCGTATCTGTGGTTTCCCCGTTTGTCGCACAGGCTGGAATGCTGATGCAAATGCAGGAATGCTGTTGTCACAAAGCAAACCTAGGCACAAGGGAAGGGAAGCCGAGCGAGCGAGCGGGCCCACCGTACCAAGT